>JAZAVI010000029.1:313735-382257 GCA_036326025.1 Chrosomus eos
AATTATAAAGTTGAGATATAATGAGCAGAAAGGGACTGTTAATGGAAGCCTGTTAAATATGCAGTAAGTGTCTTTTGTAAGACTCAATATTTCTAATATGTTTATATAAGACTCTTCTAAATGAATGAATCATCTTGTACACCACACTGTGTCAGAACCAAATATACTCTGTTTTAACATTTAACAGTCATCGTCTCAATGTGTGGATTAGAAGCTGTAGCTAAAATATAATGGATTTTTCAACTCACACGACTGTCAATTTTCAATTAATACATTTTTCATTTTGTTCTGATACATAATTTTCCCTCATAAACCGAGCAGGCTGTTACGCTTAATCAGGTTTTATGCAATAAATCAAAAGCAAATATTTAATTCGTATTTTGATTATGAATAAACTCTTGTATATTGTGCAAGTCTCTGTATCAAGCTATTATTACGCAGCCCCAGGAAAAATGCAACTATAGCATCACAAACCTCCTAAACAAATTCCCTGAAGCGTTCCCATGTGCTCTTTTGTGCCCATTTGTAATATTTGTAATTGTGATATTTGATTAGAGTCTCATGTATGGCGTCATTCTTTGTCTCCAATAGTTATTATCATAATGTTTATGCTTGTTCTGGAAAAAATCAAGCACTGCATCCCACATGTCCTTAAGTATTTTCCAGAATTTTTCCCATGGCCACATCTGTGCCAATTCGTACATCTCATTAGTGTAGAATCCTTTATTCCTGTCTATCATTTTGTCAATCTTCTTCAGTAGATCATTGACCTGATCTCTGTCAGTCAGATCTCTGTTGTTGAACACATGATAATCCTGACATTTCCCTACGACTCTTTTGACTAGTTCATTCCCATCAATCTCTCTCTGCATTCTCTCCCGCACACACTCATCCCCGTATGTGAAGAGGATGATAACATGCTTCAGCACACCTTTACCATAAACCTTCTGCACTTTTGTCAGTATCTCTTCCTCCTGCTCTGTGAATCTACCGAACGGCACAACAAATAAAAACGCATGAACTCCTGAAGCGGACAGAAACACACTCCTCGCAAACTCCCTGGAGAGCTGCTCTTTTGGAAGATTAGGACAAAAGAACCCAGGAGTGTCGATGACCGACACAGATCTGCCATTAATCTTGGATTTCTCAACACTAGATATATCTGTGACAGCAGAAAGACTTCTTCTACATGGGAATCTGTTCTCTCCCAGGATAGTGTTCCCCGAGGAACTTTTCCCAACTCCGGTTTTCCCCAAGAGGACGATATTAATATTGCCATTGTTCTGCGGTGGCGCTTCTACATGTTGAAGAGAGAAAATGTTCATCAATCTGCATATTATACACCATACACGTGTGTGTGTGTGTGTGTGTGTGTGTGTGTGTGTGTGTGTGTGTGTGTGTGTGTGTGTGTGTGTGTGTGTGTGTGTGTGTGTGTGTGTGTGTGTGTGGTTGGTTGGTGTGCAATACAAGGTTTACCTGCATTATTCCTCCTGTGACACAGATTTACATCCTGTGTGAGATTATCAGACACATTCATAATAAAGTATTATAATCATAAAAAACATAAAATGATTTTAGGTGAAAAAATGTCTGAATTCATGTTTTTATACCATTGTCCGCCGCTGTTCTGTTCGTAGCTGAGCTGCGAGATCTGTAAAAACAGCAAATCTTCATTATAATTTTGCACAAACGTATCCAGTGAACACAAACATAACTATAGCTGTTTATCTGTGAGTTGCAGGTGCAGAGCTTCTGACTTCCTGTTTTTGTGCTGTTTGTCCCAGACAGGAAACTGACAGTGTGATGTTACTGTATCATCTGTGATTTTATCATCTGTGATTTTTTCTGGATATTCTTTAACATGCCAAATATCTAAGTCTGACATGTTTGCATATCAACAGGTATGAAGCTTGAAGCTGATAAGGGATAACTTTGGTGAAAACGAAGTCCTGATAAAACACTGGTTCACAAATTTAGAGCACTAAACTACAGTCAGCTTCTTCTCTGGGTTCATCTTTTGTTCCAGCATCACTGAGAAAAACTTCTTTTGCCTCCAAACCCGTTTCAGTTTCATAATGACATAAAAAATCCCCTCATTCAGATCCACTATGTTTAGTTAAACTGCAGCATTAACACATCTATCACACTCACTGTGTCTGTATTATAACACACTGACTAAAAGAAGACAATGATGATGAACAGCCATGTTAAATCTGCTGTTAAAATGTAAGGATGTAAAAATACTCACTGCAATGCTGATCTTCAGACGCTTGAACTGTGTGTAGTTTAGTTTCAGTTTTTGACCCAGCACAGATTTATAAACTCTTCAGATGTGATCGGCTCCTCCCACCATGCAAGCTCAATGGAAATTTACTGAGTCTGAGATGAAACCGCAAATGTTGTTTTATATTCCTGTGAAATAACAGAGAACAGTCATTTTTACATGATTATAAATTATGACATGATATTTACCTTTACAAGGTCTGTTTGAAACTATACTGATATTTAATTATAAATTTGTGTGGGACAATTTATATCAATTATAACACAAATATAGTGCCTATTGTGAAACCTTAAACTTTCTGTAAATGATTAGCAGATGAAAGTTATTTCTCATATTCCCTGGAGATTTAGTCACTCTGGGCTGATGTAAATGCAGATTTATGAAGACATATGATATATGAAATAGATACATGAATAAACATCATAAATATGGAGTAGTAATGAGGACACAAAGTTAGGTTTGACAACAGTAAACTATAGCAAAAGTTGAATGTTGTATTTGAATCTCTAGACAGTGAAAGATTGTTAAACTCATGGTTCATGAACCTTCACTATTAGCTACCTCGGGCAAAACAACAACACATCGTCTTTGTTTCATCCTTCTGTCGCTTTACACACTTTTGTCCAGCAGATGTCTCTCTCTCTCTCTCTCTCTCTCTCTCTCTCTCTCTCTCTCTCTCTCTCTCTCTCTCTCTCTCTCTCTCTCTCTGATGTGTAGAAAGACCGAGTTATTTTTAGACTAAAAGCTTAATAAACTCTGATTTCTCTCTAGAAATAAATAACACACGTTGATTGTGAGCAGATACAACATTACTGAATGTTGGTTTCTTTTGGTTTCATATGATGGCTACTTCATTATTAACATTAATTAGCCTAATACTCATAAATCATGTTTGTTTTTTCTTGTCTGTTGACCTTTATTGCCACATAAAAGCAAATTCTGAATCTCAGACCCTGGTCGTAAAAATCGAAGGCCTGAAAGAACTAAGATTCGCTTGAAGTAGCGTTAAGAAGTGGGCGGGTCAATCGAAAGTGAAAGTACAGAACCGCCATTTTGCCAAAGCCAGTGTCTGAGAACCATTTTACAGCATTTCTCTTCGTGCTGTGAATGTTATCACAGAAACCTGAGCAAGATTATCTGCAGATATTAGCCTCCTGTTTAAACCAACAACCGAGACTGAACAACTAACGGTAAGCATAACTCGTAACTTGATCAGTATTTGTTTATAACGCCTCGGATACGCGATAACATTAGACTAGCTGATGCTGAACGTGCGCCTGTTTCACACACACACACACACACACACACACACACACACACACACACACACACACACACACACACACACACACACACACACACACACACACACACACCGTTTGCAGTGCGCAACTGATCCGCTATATACCACAAACACAACATTTATTTACTATTTTCTATTTCAAATCCAAAAGTTGTTATTAGCAACTTTTATTTTTTTTTAAAAAAAGGTTTGCCCGCATTGTGATTCTCTTTGTACACAGTTCAGTTGGGCTATAGGCTACACTTTTCATATTAAGTTGCTCAAGCAAGTGGGAAAACATTTAAACTTGTATTAGTTAAAATAGCAAACATTTAAATTAAATCTTTTAACTGACAAAAACAGCTGACTCTCACACCTTTTCTTTAGCAGATCTTTATAAGCACCAGCAGAGTGTGAAAGTAACACTGAAGCACTGTAAAAAATTATTTTCATGATTTATCACAACTTTTTATATTTTGTCAAATCAACTTATATAATTAATGTAGTTCAGATAACATAATATTTTGAGTTTCTATTTATTAAACCAATCTTCTTTGTTGTATTAACTCAAAGTTTTAATTTCAATTAACCAAAAAATTTAAGGCAACCAGGTAACTTACTTTTTTAAGTTAATCCAACTTTTTTTTTTACAGTGAGTGTTTTAGTTAATACGGTACTTAAGTGATTAATTGAGTGATGATTGTTTGATTATTGAAGACTCCTGATGATAACAAGCAGAATCACTGAAGGAAAGAGAAACTATGTCAATCTTTAGCAGACATCTATAGACGTATCTGGGATATAATATTTCTTGTGTGTTTCAGTGATGGAGCGTCTGAACCATCTTCAGATTCTGCTGACGGGTAAAACCGGTTCAGGAGTGAGCGCTTCTGGAAACACTATCCTGGGTGTAAATGTGTTTCAGTCCGGCCGGAGCCTGACCTCCATCACTGACAGATGCCAAACACACACGGCTGAAGTGTCCAGCAGAAGAGTTACAGTGATGGACACCCCAAACTTCTTTAACTCAGCTGACATTGATCTGAGTGTGGAGATAAAGAGAGGACTGGACATGTGCTCTCCAGGACTTCATGCGATCCTTCTGGTTCTGCCTTTACACACTTTCACTCAGCAAGATGTCGATGTCCTGTTCTTATTCAAGCAGATGTTTGGAGAGAACGCCATGAAACACACATTAGTCCTCTTCACACATGGAGACGAGCTTCAAAATAAATCTCTGGATCAACTAATAAGAAGAAACGCAGAGCTGTCCAAACTAACAGAGGAGTGTGGAGGAAGATTTCACCTGCTGAACAACAAAGATCTGAACAACAGAGATCAGGTCCATAAACTCCTGATGAAGATCCAACGACTGGTGTCTGAAAATCAGGACAGATGCTACACTTTACAAATGTTTGAGGCTCAGTCACTCAAAGTACATCTGAAGCTTAAATATCTGTATGCTGTCAGTGTTGCCATTGTGTTAACTGTGGGTTGTGTTAATATGGAGAAGGACGGTTCTTGGGATCTTAGATCATTTCTATATGGTTGTGTCAGTGGCGTCTTATCAGCAGTGTCAGGAGCCGCGTCAGGACACATCTGGGCAAAGATTTGGAGAAACCGGTGTCGAAGGATTGGGAAATGTACAAAACAACATCTGAAAACTGTGAAGCTGCTGGGAGTCCTGAGTGGTTTTGCTGCTGGAGGGATCAGTGTGTGTTTAGTGGGTCCAGGGGGTTTATCAGCATTATTAGGAGGAATAGAGGGCGCTGTTGTGGCTTACACCACAATCATGAACCAGTGCACATATTTATGATGAATGTGTCAATCTCAGTATGGCTGCAAACTTATCACTTTAATATTTCATGCCCCTCGTATTATACATGTTAAGCTGTTCATGTGCACATAGGGATTTTCTTATCCCCCGTTGTTCAGGTGATCATGTGTTACACTGTTTAAAGGAGAACTCCGGTCAATTTTAACATTGAGCTAATTTTTTTGTAAATGCATGGAGTGCTGTCAGTACAGAGAACAACGACAAAAATCGATGTTTCCTACACCGTGTTATTCTCTTTTTAAAATTTACACCCTGTTGACTTCAATGGGGCAAGTTGACATCCTTGATGTGTCATTACAAGTGCACAGCCATGTGAGTGGTGTTATTAAGAGTGAACACGGTCAATCTGACTGCAGTAGATGTGAAAGATATGAATAAAAATGATGTTAATTCAGCCAGCTCACATACCTGTATTTTCTTCCTGTTTTCGGTCGAAGTCCAAAGTAGTCGATTACCGAGTTGGGAGAATGGGATTTCATACAGCGTGGTCGCGCCCGCGAACTCGATAATCGACTACTGTGGACTTCGACCGAAAACAGGAAGAAAATACAGGTATGTGAGCTGGCTGAATAAACATCATTTTTATTAATATCTTTCACATCTACTGCAGTCAGATTGACCGTGGTCACTCTTAATAACATCACTCACATGGCTGTGCACTTGTAATGACACATCAAGGATGTTAAGAGGCTAAAAGCAGGTTTAAAACTTGCCCCGATTAAGTCAACAGGGTGCGAATTTTAAAAAGAGGATAACACGGTGTAGAAAACACTGATTTTTGTCGTTGTTCTCTGTACTGACAGCACTCCAAATTTACAAAAAAATGAGCTCAATGTTAAAATTGAGTTCTCCTTTAATGTTTATGTAACAAATTCGTATTAAATAAAAATATGTTATAAAAATATGTATACGTCTGTTCAGTGTGTTTTGAGATGCTATTGAAACCATCATACAAATTCATCTTTTATGACAACTGAGGTTATAAATATTGCTGTTTTAATTATGACATAAAATGAATAGTAATACAAATAATATAACAAACAAAAGAATAATAAAATGAATAATAATAAAAAATTATATAACAAACAAAAGAATAATGATCTTTTAAAGTAATAATGTCAAGATATACACAGCTTTCATGGCAGAAAACAGAACTGAAGAACTGATAGAAAGTTTGAGAATCATGTAAAAATTTGTAATATTGATGCTGTGTATTTAAAACTTATTAAAGAAAGAGGTTTAGAGGATTTACAGCATAATGTGGTCAGATATGCAAAAGCTTTGCTGTGATGCCGGTAAATTATTGACTCCGGTCATATGTTTGTGTCTATTTTACCATACTTTATAAAATGCACCTTTTTTAACAGGAGTGGTTTTCAGAAGTGGAGCATCACCAAATCCTTTTTTCAAATGCAACCTTTAAATTATTGATAAGTGACTTATTTTCAGTTGAAAAGCTCGGATGGATGTTCTGGGCTTAAACTGCTGGATCTTCATCAGAAAGGAATGTATAACTGTAGAAAATTAACAATATTTGACTAATACGAAATTTGCAGATGGAAAACCCAGTATTCTTCATTAACACTTCATTATTATTATTCTTTATTCATTTTTAATATAATTTCTTTGGTTTGAGCAGACGTTGCCATAATTTGCCATTTCATTAGAGCAACTTGAATACAGACTAACTTGATTGTAACACCCCTAGAAGTACAAGAGCTCCTATGACATCATCTTCCAGTAAATTTACATTTTCATAAACATTGTGGTGCATAGTTGATGTTTCACTGTAAAAAAATGACATTTTCTTCATCAAAATATAATTAAAGGATTTTTTGTTAATTTTCTCATTAAAAACATTAATCATTAAAAAAAGCAACAATGGACAGGATACTCATTATAATGAGTATGCATTATAATTAATATCTCATACAGAAATATAGAGAGCTTTATTCTGCAAGCATATAGTGCATTATTTGTACTTGGCACAAAATATTATGGAAAAAAAGAATTTGAGTTCAATTATAGGAAAAAATGACTAATCATTAATTTATAAATGGTTTAAATGTGGTTGGTTTTAATTACAAACTATAAACAATATTCACAAAACAAATAATGGTTGCAATAAAACAGATCAACAAAAAATTATCATTTAAAAAAAAATATATGATTTAATGTGTCAGTATAAAGTCCAAGCCAGCACAACAAACAAGAACTTGAGCACCTTAAATTAAAATTATTTTTTTAATGCCTCTCTTTCAAAGTTGAAAATCTTACGTGCCCCTCTTATAATCAATGTTTAACAATGGGGAAAAATCTCAATCTATGTCAGTGCTGGTTATTTGAATGTTAAAAGTGAACAATATTTAAAAACTTGCACCCACACGGCATACTTTTTTAACACCATCTACAGCGGGCATGAGTTGAAGCTAAATCACAAGGGCACATATTCCCCTGCAGAAGCAGGATTAGGCTTCCTTTTGTTCTTAAATAACCCTGATAAAATTAGTGCTGCCATTTTTAATAAACCTTTGATTTTTTCCCACCATTGTTTAAATGTACCCATATTTGCCATTTTCAACATCTCATTGGTGTAGCATCGTCCTCCATTTGCTTCAACTACTGTGTCAATCATCTGAAGTAAACCACTGACTTGCTCTCTGTTATTCCTATCTACATTGTTCATGACATGATATCTGCCCCCACATTTGTTTATTACACCAGTCAGTAATTTGTTCTTTTTTATACCTGAATCTAATTTCGTGCGATCACATTTATCCCCATGGGTGAAGACAATGATAATGTGCTTCATCACATCTTTCCCAAAAACCTTCTCCACACGCCTCAACATGTCTTCCTCCTGCTCTGTGAACCGACCATACTCAAAGATTAGAAGGAAAGCATGAAATCCTCCTTCGGAGAGATGCAAACTCCTTCCAAACTCTTTAGATATTTTTTTCATGTCAAGTTTTGTGTCGAAAAATCCAGGCGTGTCAATCACAGACACCTTCCTCCCATCTCTGTCTGAGTGTTTCACACTACTTTCTGTAGTTACAGCATTCACATCCAATTCAGACCTAAATGCTTCATCTCCCAGGATGGTGTTTCCTGTTGCACTTTTCCCAACACCAGTCTTCCCTAGAAGCAATATCTTACGATGAGCGAGATTGTTGTTCTGGTCAGAGGACGTGGTCCCTGTAACCGTTTCAAAGCAGAAAACAATATCAGAAACCCGTCACACTTTGTCATGTCTTTGTAATTATGGATATTTTATTCAAATGCATCACCAGTTTGTTGGAAGAATAATAAATATATACAAAGAGTGTAGAGGGCCTTTCACACTGAACATGTTAATTCGGCACAAATGTTTATGCACTGTAAAACCCAACAAGTTCAGCTAACTCATTTCTTTTGATGTAACTGATTACCTAAAATAATTTAAGTTTATTAAAAACAATAGTTATGAGTTCTCTGAACTTATTTGCATTGATTCACTAAAACAATAATAATTCTGAATACACAATTAAACTTTACGCTGCATTTAAATACTAAATAAAGCTAAAACTTCACTTTATTGAGTAAAAACAGTGAAATGACAAACTTTAAATGAACTTAGAGCACTTGCAGTTACTGCTAGCTCACAACATCACACACAAAGTCAAATCCAATGAGTTAACCTAACTCATAACTTTTGATGTAACCGATTACATAAATTAATTTAAGTTTATAAAAACACAAAAGTTATGAGTTCTCAGATTTTTTTCAGTTGAGTGATTAATTAGGTGATTAGTTAAGTGATTAGTTAAGTGATTAATCAAGTGATGGTTGAGTATTAGAGATGAACACCTGCTGTTAATCAGCAGAATCACTGAAGGAAAGATGAACACAAGAACTACAACTGACTTCCAACCACAACATTCGATGAAATCAACTGAAGATAATATGTTTAAACCTCTAAAGATCTCAGCAGAGGAGGATTGAACATCTCCACAGACAGCATTACCAGCTTCACTTATTACCAACCAGAGTTTTATCATGCGTCTACAGAAGTTTTTATTGTGAATGAACAGAGGTCTGGATGAAGATGATTTATTGAGTTTTATTTAAAGACACCATGATAGTGGTCAGTGTTTGCTTTAGTTGGGCTCTTGACCCTTGTCTTTATAACACCAGTTGTTCCTCTGGCTGCTGTAACTGAGTGTTTATGACACACATTTGTTATGGCCCAAAAGCCAATCTGAACATGTGGTTGTGTTATGACAATAATTTATGAAAGTATGAATCATCATTCAGTGTCTTGATTCTCTGATCTCTGTACTGATCTCTGATTAAAATTTCTCTTTATAAGTTACAGTGATTCTGCTGTAAGGTCAAATGTTGTGACAATCAGATTTTAAAAACCTCTATGGTATCATGCTGACTTACACAGACATCAAGAATCAGTATATGGATCTCAACAGTGGTGACCTTTCAAAAACGATTCATGCTGCAATGAATGCTGGAAGCCGTGTATGCATTGTGATTATGGTATTACCCAGCATGCATTGCAGCATGAATTGTTTTTTCAAATGGTCACCATTCTTGAGATTCATATCCTGATTCTTGATGTCTGTGTTATTCATTGTAATGCAATTTATTTTTTTTTTGTGCACAAACCAACTGTAAAATTCTCCAAATTATTTAAA
Source organism: Chrosomus eos (assembly GCA_036326025.1). NCBI lineage: Eukaryota > Metazoa > Chordata > Actinopteri > Cypriniformes > Leuciscidae > Chrosomus > Chrosomus eos. Next base: position 323,824 of record JAZAVI010000029.1, read on the forward strand.
ACCTTGTTTTATTTTTTACTATAGCATTACAGTTATGACTTGAACTAAGAACATTACCCTATTAAACAGAGCTTAGACTCAAGTTCAAGTTCATTTTATTTATATAGCACATTTTATAGCAGCCACTGACTGACCAAAGTGCTTTACAGAACTACAAAATTAAAAGACGTCAACACCATGCGTAGTAGCACATCATAAAACAGTACAATAAGGTTAAGAACAGCTTAAAACGGGAGACGTCCAAGCAGTCTCAAAGATTATCAGTAATAGAAAATAAAAACAGAAAAGACAGTAGCAGGTTTAATACCAGTATCATACTCAAAGGAGAGAAATATAAAACTAGATCGAAAAGAAAATATAAGTATATGAATATCCACATATACACACACATACATATGTTGATATATATATACACATACACACACATACATACACACACATACATGTACACATATCCACATATATATACATATACATGCACCTTATTTGTAGGCCAAAGAGAACAAGTGCGTTTTTAAAATGGACTTAAAGGAAATCACAGAAGGGGCGATTCGAACGTCCAAGGGCAAATTGTTCCATAGCCGAGGCCCAACCACAGAAAAAGCTCGATCCCCTCTACGTTTAAGTCTGCATTGAGGGACTTGTAACAGATTTTTTTCACCTGATCTCAGACTTCTTGACGGCGTGTAAGGATGTAGCAGTTCAGTTAGGTAGCTAGGCGCTTGGTTGCATAGAGCTTTGTACACAAATAACAGGATTTTAAACTCGATTCTGAAATTAATGGGCAACCAGTGAAGAGACCTCAGAATTGGGGTGATGTGATCACTTTTCCGACTATTTGTGAGGAATCCTGCGGCGGCATTTTGCACCAGTTGAAGACGAGCAGTTTGCGTTTTCGAGATACCGCAGTAAAGTGAATTGCAGTAATCTACACGTGTGGTGATAAAAGCATGAACCGCCATCTCAAGAGTTTTGTGATTAAGAAAAGGTTTGACTTTTGACAACAGCCGCAGGTGATAAAAACTAGAGCTTATTACAGAAGAGATTTGCTTATCAAAATTTAAAGACTCATCCAGACAAACGCCCAAGTTCCGCACACTTGCAGAACCAAATGCCGCTAGTCTGCCTAGGTCAAAGGTAACAGCCTGGGGATTACCAGTGGACCCGAAGAAGATGATCTCTGTTTTGTTTTCATTTAAAAACAAAAAATTTTGGCCTAGCCAAAATTTTACTTCATCCAGACAACCTAACAGTGATGAAAGGGCAGAGGGATCATTTCTCTTGATTGGAACATACAATTGGGTGTCGTCTGCATAACAGTGAAAAGATACCCCATGTCTTCTTAGAATGGTGCCCAGTGGTAAGATGTAGAGGGAAAAGAGAGAAGGCGCTAGAATGGAACCTTGTGGAAGGCCACAGGTTAGATGCGCAACAGACGAAGAGCAATTTCCTATCTTTACTCTGAAAGTACGACCCGAGAGATAAGATTGGAACCCCTGGAGGACGACACCTTTTAGCCCCACATCATACTCTAGTCTGGATAACAGGATAGAGTGGTCGATAGTATCAAAAGCTGCCGACAAATCAAGAAGAACAAGAGCCACAGAGTCACCAGTGTCAGTGGAGCGATAGATGTCATTTAACACTCTCAGCAGAGCAGATTCAGTACTGTGAGCAGACTTAAAACCAGATTGAAATTTTTCAGAGATATCATTACATTTTAAAAAGAGCTGGAGTTGGTCAAGAACAACTTTTTCCAACACCTTAGAGACAAAAGGCAAAACAGAGATAGGACGGAAATTATTTAATACGGTAGGATCCAGTGAAGGCTTCTTGAGCAAAGGAGTGACAGTGGCCTCCTTGAGGGCAGCAGGGATAGAGCCGGTAAGGAGGCATTTATTAACAAAGGACACCAATCCTGGCCCTACTAAATCGATAATCAATTTAAGAAACTTAGGAGAGATGATGTCTAGAGAGCAGTACGAAGGTTTTATCTTAGTGATAGTTTCTTTAAGGAGATTTAGAGTGATTGGCTCGAAAGCATCCCAGGTAACAGAATTCATCAACTGACTAATTGCAGAGCGGCTGGCATTGCAACTCAAGTTAGATATTTTGTCAATAAAAAATCTCAAGAAACGTTCACATAGCTCATCCGAGACGTCATTCAATACATTTACCGGAGGATTTAAAACCGAATTTATAACAGAAAATAAAACCTTTGGTCTAGAGTGGTTGGCCATAATCATGTCAGAGAAATGCGCAGCTTTTGCCGCCTTTACAGCATTTTGGTAGGCTGACAGACTGTCTTTAAACAACTGAAGTGAAATATGTAGCTTGTCCTTCTTCCATTTGCACTCAGCCTTTCTGCTAGCTTGTCTTAGTCGCCGAATATCCACGTTGAGCCATGGTTCAGATTTTGGTTTAGGTTTGAAGGGCTTAAGCGGAGCAGTTTCATTTAAGGCATTTAACCAAGTGGAGTATAAAAGACCGAGATGTTGGTCAGCATCTAGTTCCAATAATGGAGAGTTCAGCAGCAAGTGTGTGGTGGAATTCAAATAGTGCTCGTTAAAATTTAAGGCAAAAAGAGGAGAGTATGATCTAGATAGTCTTACATCTTCACTGGTGGTTTGAGCAATGCAAGGAAGAGATGTAGAAAATAAAATTGGCTTATGGTCCGAAAGCATAAAATCAGATATTACAACCTCGCTAATCACCATCCCATATGAGAGCACAAGGTCCAATGTGTGACCCTTCATGTGAGTGGAATCATTTATCCACTGGACTAGGTTAAAAGATTCAATGAGGCTTAGAAAATCCTTTGAGAGAGTATTAGATTGACAACAAACTTACTATTAGACTCTGATAGAGATCAGTCAGTCAAGTCACTACATGATGATCATCATCATCAATTCCTTGACCAACATCACCTTATCGTACTTTTCCTCGACCTCTCTGCCATAACACATGTGTTTTAAAACAAGTAATTACAGCAGTCAAAGAAAAGCATATGTGCGAATGTCAAGCGTCAAGAGATCAACTAAAGCAAACGCTGATCTCCATCATGGTGACCTTAAACCTTGTTCCTCTTTCCTTCAGTGATTCTGCTTATTAACAGCAGGTGTTCATCACTAATGCTCAATCATCTCTTAATTAGTAACTTAACTATACAATTATCATTCAATTATCATTCTGGGATCAAGAATGTTCCATAACTCATAACTTTTGAGTTCTGTTTCAGTCTTTGTGTCCACATAGCTTTCGGTAATATTTGAGCCCAGTAAACTCAATTTATTTTAGTGCAAACAACTGTTAGGTTTTACAGTGTGGCGATGGCGCTCTTGAATCAAAACAAGACCTAAACACACCAAATGCCATCAATCGCGGCGCGACAAAGCTAGATTTATTTTTCCGACCAGTGTCCCCCCTTCCCCCCATCACCCCAAGATGAAAGGAGCCGTCCAATTAGATTTGAGCTTACCCGAGCCACTGCTGTTGCACAAAAGTGTGAAAGTGATGGCGCTGTTTTGAAAACCTGTGCAAACACCGGTAAACACAGAAGAAAAGTATTCCGGAAGAGAGAAGAGAATGGATGTTGAGTTCTTGTTTATTTTTTTATTTTTTTATTATCACGTGTATTTGAATATTTCTGTATACAAAATATAATTCCTATTAATTCATTAATATGAAATCCATCTAATTTATATTAATTTTCCCCTTAATTATAAGTAGAGCCCGACCGATATATCGGCATTTTCATAACTATCGGTATCGGCATTTATAATGGCCGATAAATGAATATTTAAAAAAAATGCTGCATGCGGTGATTCATGTAAGGGTGGCGCTGCCCAATAAAGCACCTAAAAGCTGTCACAATGAACTGGCAAAAGCAATGATATGAATACATCAAATATAGCACATACATAAAACATAGACATTTTAATTGTTTATTAATAACAAGTGTTTTCAGTCATTGTGGGCTGAAAAGATTAAGAGGATGCGGACTCGCGATCTTTGAACGCGCCAGAGAGAAATGTAGATTTCAGAAGGATTACATAAGCAGAGAGCAGTTTGTCTTTCATTTGATTTGTTCTGTTTAAAAGTAGACATTTCAATAGATATATTTCTCAGGTCTATAAGCTGAGTTTCGCTTCATAGACGAGTTGCAGTTCACGCGTCGGCGGCTCCATGTCGTGATCTATTGTCTTGTTATATTTACTTCTTATTTATTAAATCCAGGCATTTGGTTGATGAAACTTTGATTGAAATTAAGATATAATTAATACAAAACGAAATTCACTTTAATGAAAGGCTTTGTGCTTTCTGTTTCGAGGTCTCTGTGAAAGTTTTAAAGCACTTTAGTGCCGGTTTCGGAGCTTGTCACGTCCGTTTTTTTCCTCATAAATGCGAACACGAAAAATAAAATAAAATGAATATTATATGTTCTGTTGAGAGCCAACCCTTCTTCATCCAGTGGGTAGTAGACTATTACTTTTGATTTGCGCAGTGTAATTCACAGGATTGATTTCTCTGCTACCAGCCTCTGTCACGTATTGTGTGAGCTTGTGACTATTGCAAGCGCGCAGCTGAGAAGTCCTGAAAAGGCAATTGATTGATTAAACATTGAATAAAATGCGAGAGCGAGCGACAAATCTCCGACAGTAAACGGATGCCCCATTCTGCTTTGTAACGGGTGCTTTTCCGCGTATCGGGTAAACAGTGTGGCTCATTCTGTAGACAGTATGGCTCATTCTGCCAATAACGCCATGCTACAACATCAAGCAATATTCCAATAATTTATATAATTATAACACTTTATATAGGGCCATTTTGCATTAAGAGTAGCCTAGTTTCACGTTTAGTGTACATTTTGCTTACTAGGCTACTTATTTAAAATAGTATAATAAAAATAGTCTGTACATTATGTAATTAAAAACGTTTTCATTATGATATTATAAATTTTACTTTAGTAAAAAGATCTGAGGTCTTCCTCCACTGGTAGAGATTAGAGGTATTAAGACTAAAAATAGAAGATAATGTCAGTGACACTTTTGATATATATTTATTGATACAAGTTGTTTTATATAACGTGACTAAATTAAAAGACAAAGTCGTTAGTGAAGATTATGCAGTATTTATAATATAATATAATATAACATGCAATGCAAACTAGTTTGGTTACAGCTCAAATGTATCATTCTCATTCTATCATTCCCCCTGCCTCCATTACATATCTTTGTCACACAAGTGTTTGATCACCACATTTGAGTGATCATTGCAAAACGTTTATATATTTATTCTGTTTAAATACTGTGTATTCTATATACAGTACCCATCCACACCAATAGGAAAGTGTGTCCAAACTTTTGACTGGTACTGTACTATGATACACATAAATAATATTGCTACTGTACACAAATAATATCGGCCGATATATCGGTACCAGAATTCTTTTTTATCGGTATCGGCATCGGCCCCCAAAAATCCATATCGGTCGGGCTCTAATTATAAGATCTGAAAAGCACTGTCCATTTTCCTCCACATGCGCGATTGTTATAATTCAGAGAGCTCTCTGACTGTCAGTCATATCCATAAATCCTGACCTTTCCTATATACAAAATTGAGATAAACGTAAAATAATATCTCAATGTATTGCTGTATGTTGTGCAGCAGACGATGGCAAACAGAAACATCTACAAAGTTCCCTATTTTAAGGATCTAAGCGCATGGTCTAAAGAGCACGGTGCAAGTGCACCTAGTGCATGTTCGAAACTTTTGCTAGTTTAACGACGGGAAAAAATGGTCTAAAAGGGTTGTCTCTATTCTCTCAATGGGTAATGGGTGTGTTTTGGGCATAACATGCAATAAACCAATAAGAGTCTCATCTCCCATTCTAGATGTCGCTTATTCAAAACAAAGGCGTAGTTTGATGATGCCGTGAAAGCGTGGGATCATGGGAGTTTTTGTCTTCACCTCCACACAGCCGATGGGAAGGAATCCGACAGACTCAGGCAGAAATCCTGTTCACTGATGAGCTAATTTATTAAAGATTAATAACGTTGTATGAAGCCGGATGGGGCTGAGAGCCTGGGATATTTTACCTTGCTGTTTTGCCACAATCGGCCACTGGTGCTCCTTTCACTTTGTTTAACTTTTTCTTATGTTTAAAGGTACTATTAAATTTACATTCAATGACCTTTATTTATTTTATTTTATTTTTTTTCACCAGAGAAAAAAATATCAAAATCAAAAAGTTTAGCCAAGGACCTCCGGACACGGAGTTGAAATGGAATGACAAATTAAGTTAAATACATTTTTATCAATTCTGAACTTAACTCGTTAGTTTAGCATTGTTTATCACTTACCTGTAGCGGGACAGGGGCAGATCTGATCTTGGTTTGGTAGGACCTCTACCTGTAAAACAGATCATGCATTTGCTTCAGAGAGGATACGATAACGTACGAAAATTTGTACGAGTAATTCTACGTTAAGTGTGTTTCTACCACACGTACATTTACTTATGCTTTCATATACACTGAAACATACAATATTGACGCTCTGGCAGCACTGAAACGTAAATTATTTACGTATTGCAGCTTTACAGACATACAAATGTGTACGAATTCTTATTAAATTAGTGGCATTAAAGTTTTGATTCTATTGTATTCAATTGTTATTACATTTTGTTTTCAGTTGCATTTACTAAATGCAGTTTACTCATCTACTTAATATGAAATTATAACATTTTGACCGTTTGTGGCTTCTGCTGCAAACTCATTTAGAAGGTATATGTTAAACAAGACCACTTTAAACCCTTAAAATGAATAATATTACTTTAATCGTTTGACCATTACTTGTGTAATCTTTATTTTATTTGCCATAGGACACATAAGGAGTTTTCTCACTACCATAAAAAACGTCAATAATGAAACAAAATTCACAAAAGTCCTTAATGACCGTAAATGTCAAATCAAACGCTTGTTAGCGAACTAGAGAAAAAAAGCAACCAGTAAATTGAATGGGCAATCTAACAATTCAATTAATAATATCAAAATCTTGCCAAGCTACAAAGAAGTCTTGGTTTAAAAATGTGTAATGTCTGAATTTTAAGATTAAAATTTAAAGGTTTTGCACTGCAACTAATTATGGCATTAGAATGTTTATCTGAGGTATTTAAGAAAACATTTTTTGATTTTTACTTGTTCAGTCCTCATTCTTTTAATCTAATGTGTCTATATGTGAATTTACCCCTTGGTTCTGGTACTTCTGCTGTGATGTGTGGCTTAGTTGGGTTTGAGCTGCAAGATAAAGAGATATACTATTAGTACTTCATTTCCACTGTGAGCAAGAATAGTTTATGCCAACAATCCAATGATTTTACAAGGATTGATACCAAACCATACTTACAAATACTCATATCAGTAGACATTATTTGACCGATTAGTTCTTCAGCTTGCTCTCTATTGCTAAGATCATGTTTGTTGTTGAAAACCTGATACTGGTTGTGAACTTTCTGCACCAGCTCTTTAAGCTCTTCTGAATCTTCCATGTATTGTTCAATGGTGAGATCATTGCTCTCCAGCTCATCTCCTTTAGTGAAAATAATCCATGTGTTCTTCAAGTTATTGGCCCCTATAAAAATTAAAACTAATTCAGCTGCTTTCATCTCTTGTTCTCCAAATCTATCAGTGCCGATCACCAATATGAACGCAGTGGGGACTGAAGCATCAAACTGTAGAAGTGTCTGGCATTTGCTCTCAATATCTTTATTCTGAACACCAGGACTTAAAAACCCAGGTGTGTCATAAACATCTATACTGAGTCCATTAATGGTCACTGTCCCACTCTGAACATCTTGTGTTACTGCCTTTAAACTTTTCTTTGACTGAAAAGTTCTCTGTCCCAATATGGTGTTTCCTGTGGCACTTTTTCCAGCTGCAACCTGTCCAAGCAGGACCAGACGATAATGCAGAGACGAGGATCCACTCTGCATTGTGTAGTTAAGTTTAGATCACCTTAAATAGAGAACAGGAGAAAGTAAACCACTTAATCAAATTGCACCCCAAAAAAGGCAAAAACTAGGCCATTTTCTCACTCAAACCACTGACTGCTGTTGCTAAGTGTAGACATTATGTAAATAAGAGATTCGTTTTGTTGTCAGCTTCACTGATTATTAATATAACGCAAATTTGTGAGATTGCAGTCATTGAATGAGTGACAGCTGTGATTATAAAGTGAGCTCTCTTTGCAGGTATAATATAATATTCAGAATTTGAATAAAACTCATGCATTCCCATGCTTGACAAGAGGCCACGTTGGTGCTTCAACACATAGGCCCATCCGAATATAAATGTGGGATTCACTCGAAATTGCGATGACTGACAGTGATAACATATAGCAAAGGACGAGACATAAATACCTTCACTTATTTCAGAAGCACCCTCTGTGATTTGAATCTGGAACCGGGCCTGGTCTAAACGCAGGATTTTGCTGCATTAGGGAAGGCAATTGTTATTTATTAGTTGTAAAGGCTGCCATGCTAAATCACGCATACAGTACGCTTGCTTTTCTGTTTAAATTAACAGTGGTTTGTGAACGTGCACTACCAATCAAAAGTTTTGGATCCGTAAGATTGTTCATGTTTTTAGAATAAGTCTCTTTACTCACCAAGGCTGTATTTATTTGATTACAAATATAAAAAAAAAAGTAATATTTTGAACTATTATTCCAATTTAAAACAGCTGTTTTCTATGTGAATATACAGTACAGTGTAATTTATTCCTGTGATCAAAGCTACATTTTCAGCATCAGGAATCATTATATGATTATTTGATGATCAAGAAACATTTATGATTATTATTAATGTTGAAAACAGTTATTTACATTTTTATTTCAGGATTCTTTGATGAATAGAAAGTTCAAAAGAACAGCATTTATCTGAAATAGAAAGCTTTTGTCACATTAAAAACTATTGTTCAAATGTTTGGGCTCAGTAAGAATTTTTATTTTATTTTGGGGGGGAAATAAATAAAATAAACCAATACTTTTATTCATCAAGGATGAATTAAATTGATCAAAAGTGACAGTAAAGACATGCATAATGTTTTTTAAGAATGATATCATATTATAGTGATTTCTGAAGGATCATGTGACACTGAAGACTGGAGTAATGATACTGAAAATTCAGCTTTGATCACAGGAATAAATTACACTTTACTATAGAAAACAGCTGTTTTACACTGTAATAATATTTAACAATATTACTGTTTTTTGTTGTTGTTGGTATTTCAAATCAAATAAATGCAGCCTTTTTAAAAAGAGACTTCTTTTTTAAATTATAGTGTCTGGGGCATAAAAACATCACATGGACATGTTAACAGCAACATTTTTTTAATTCAAATATTAATGTTTTGAGCTTTTTTTTCTTCTTTAATACAGAGTAACAAACAAACAAATAAACAAATAAATATATATAGTTTTTGGAAGTGCTATGGTGAATATTAAAATTACCAGTGCCTGCATTTAATCAGAATTCAATTGTTTTTGTAAGCACTCTGAGTCTGAAAATCTAATTTCATAGAACCATCTCGTAGATATATGGTTATTTTGTTGTTTTACTATTCATAAGCAGATTTTATAAAAATGTAACAGGACAATTTGAAATTGTTGCAAAAGAAAAATCACATTCTGCTTTGAAAACTCAATATTTTTTTAGAAATATCTAAAAAATAAATAATGATATAAATATAATATAAATAATAAATACAAAATAATACACATTTTACCGTTTCGTAAAATACAACTGTGATGTCACGTAATGTCAGATGGATTTAAAGTAAATAAATATAGGCCTATTAAAATACACCCTTACATTTATATATTTGTAGGTTTTCAAAGAGAAATATTAAAAACAAATGTCTAATAGAGACAGGACAAAATGGCTGGGTCTCAGGAGTAGGCCTCTAAATCATGGGATGGATCGAAAAGCCCACGAGCGAGCGACAGGTGGTGTTCTGACGATTCATGCTACCTACCTATCGAGATTTGCTACCTACAGGACTATTTTTTTAAACAACATCGTGTTTCCGCGTCTTTAGCTTGATTCAAAATAGTGTTTGACAGAATAGCCGTTCGAAAATAGTAGGCTACGACTTTCCACATAATGCGACCAGTTAGCTAAGTAAAAAGATAGTCCCTCAGTTAGCTAGCTTTCTCCGAAACAATATTTTCCAGAAGAAAATATCTTTGTAGATTAGTACTTTAAGTTCGTGGAGTGAAACGTGCAAACAATACATACCTTACGCAGTGTGACAGTTATGATAGGCTATATGAAAAAAAAAAAAAAAATTTGATTTATCAGCGCCAGCAACAGTCTTCGTACGAGCGATTGCTTCACTTCCTTGTATAGCAGCAAAAGCAAAGCCAGTCTGCGACGTAGAGCAGGGGTGGATAGATCTGATCATATGTCCCTCCGATTTTCTATTTAATTTCTAATCAAACACTCCTACCTTTATTTATTAAGCAATCTTGAAGATTAGATTGTTCAGGTGTTATTATTATTATTTGTGAAAAACTCCTTGTTCCCTTAATCTGTGTTATGGCTTATGCCGTTGTGTGTCTGCATGTTTTTGTTGTTTGTTGGTCCTCTCTCTTTCACTTTCTTAACCCTGCTGCGCCATTAGCTCTACTGTCAATCATTGTTGGAGGCGATGACGTCATACTCGCATATCAAATCATCGGGTGCCGGAATCCATAAAACTTTTACCAGCTCGTTGCTTGATGATGTTTTGTTGAAAGCCTTATAGTAGTGGGGGTAAAATCGTTTTATTTCACTTGTCATGTGCGTGATATTTTGTATTTTAATATAAAACATATATACATACACACACACACACACATATACCACTGATAAAATACTGGCCTTGTTTTTTTTATGAGCAGGTTGATCAAACAAAGAAAAAGAAAAGCAAGATCTCGTCCTTGCGATGAAGGTTCGGGTTGAATAAAAGTTCTTCCATTGTTTCATCATCAGACTCGCGCTCAGATTGATATGGTAAAATCGACGTCTTCGTTCGTCAGTGTCTTTAGTTTACGGTGTAGCCTACTTAACCACAATCCGCTAGATCCAATGACAAAAAAACTCGTGGCAATTTTTAAGTTAATCTTGATCGTTAGACCTTTGTGAGTACTGTCTATAGAAAAAAAAAAAACGAACCGGATTGGTGCTTGCGACGCGGAGCTGCGACCGCGAATGCCCAGAGCTCCCACTCACTCAGCTAAAACGACAGCTCTGGGGGCATAACATAAAGAGCGTTTTTGTGCCTCTAGTAATGCCCCTGTTCATATTGGATAGACATTTTAATTGCACTTTGTGTTTGTTAAGAGACACAAAAACACTCTTTATGTTTATGCCCCCAGAGCTACCGTTTTAGGTGAGTGGGAGCTCTGGGCATTCACGGTCGCAGCTCCGCGTCGCAAGCACCAATCCGGTTTAACGATCTAGATTAACTTAAAAATTGCCCGGAGTTCTCCTTTAAAGCGGCTATATGCATTTTTCTGATATTTAAACTCGCGGCTGACACCTTGTTAGCCTGGTAATACCAGACTCTGCTACTTCACTTTGCTTCGTAGACAGAGTCTGGCATATCATAATAGAGAAGTGTTTTCTCTCTCGCTAGGGGGCGATTTCTGAAGTTTAAAATCATTGGTTACCCGTAAGCCAATCAGATAAGTTTATTTATGACGTATGTTATGCGCTGACACAGCCGCATCGAACCACAGACATCATGCATCAAACTCAAATCTATGATCGAACTTCCACTGCTGTAAACACTTGATGATGCGAGCGAAATACCGGAATGAACATGGCTGTGAATGACTTTTTTGATCGGTGAGTGATGTAATAGAATGACTGCTGCGCTTTGACAGGGCGCAAACGAGCAGAGAGAGAGTGAGAGAGAGAGAGAGAGAGAGAGAGAGAGAGAGGAGGGAGAGAGAGAGAGAGAGAGAGAGAGAGAGAGAGAGAGAGAGAGAGAGAGAGAGAGAGAGAGAGAGAGAGAGAGAGAGAGAGAGAGAGAGAGAGAGAGAGAGGAGAGAGGAGAGAGAGAGAGAGAAGAGAGAGAGAGAGGAGAGGAGAGAGAGAGAGAGAGGAGAGAGAGAGAGAGAGAGAGAGAAGAGAGAGAGAGAGAGGAGAGAGAGAGAGAGGAGAGAGAGAGAGAGAGAGAGAGAGGAGAGAGAGAAGAGAGAGAGAGAGAGACGCGCGTGCGCACTCTAAGGTCTTCAAACAACACGAGCGCTATCTTGCTCTCTCTCCCTCGCAAATATTCAGTAGGGGTAAAATCTTTGCGTGGCAGGGGGAGCTGCCACTCGACCAGTCACGGATATTCGCGCCTGCCACTGCATTATATGCTCCTGCCACTGGCAATCGACAAGATAGTAAAAGGTCGGAAGACCGCAGTTTCACGTGGAGCATTTGGAGATTTTTAGAGATTAGAGACTCAAGGAACAACATCTCATCACTATAAAGGCCTGTCTCGACGCCTGTCTCAAATACAAGCTGGTGCAGTTTGACGATTTGGGCAAATAAAAGCCTGGGCTATTATTTGAAGTTTTACGGTATTTAAGACCTGGAAAAGAAAGGAGACACTGACCTGTCAAAAGGCTCCCCAGTTTCTCGCTGACGATCGGCAATAGTTGATAAATTAAACTTTTCCCAAAGGGAGTAGGGCCACAACATCACCTCCATTCAAAATGTTTAATACACACTCTTCTTCTTCGGGCTTCAGTTTGCTAATGCCGGAAATATTCTCCACAACAGAGCGAATTGCATCCGCGTCTCCCTATCCGCGGTCGTTTTCGATTTCTCTGACCTAACTCTTAAACTCGGCGCTTGGCGAGTACGTCACGGCTTTCAGCCCGCCTTCTGTTCGTTGATTGGCCCGGCTGTTTTCAGGCCGGTGGAAAACAGAAAGATAGGCTGCTATCTCAGACTGACTACAGGAGCGAAATGAAATTAGCGGAAGTAGGAAGTCTGACGTAGTCAGGCTAGACACCTGTGGCCAAAAAACAGAACTGCTCTTCCTTTCTGCTCGCTCTCGCAGCGCGCGCTCGTACGAGCATACTTCACAAGTCATCTACTGCAAGGAGGTCAACATTATGTTTACAAAGGTAAGAACAGTCAAATACATATATTGTTTGAGATAAGTGTGGCAGAGTGATCTGAAACGTTTAACATGAACGCGCTTGACGTCACATCCGCAGACAGCGCGGGAAAAAAACGTCCTGACAGAAAATAGGAAAAATAGGATACAGGCTTATAGGTGCACCCACTGTGAGCGGACAAGGTGTCAGCATGCTCAACAGGAGATGTTTGAGTCATAAATGGTAAAATAAAAAGGCTATTCATACGTTTATTTTGGGGAAAAAGTTGCATATAGTCCCTTTAAGGCCAGACAAGTTGTTGATGCCTGCACACATAATCAAACGCGCATAGACACGTAGTATGTGCACGTGCTGTCAGCATTTTCACAGATTCATTCAGGTTTTTGAAGTTTACAAGGATATGATAAAATTTTTCAAATTACTCAATGCTTGGACCTTGAACCTATTTCAGGGTATGCGTTCTCGAGCCACCAGGCACTGTTTTGTGCAAATGAGCGGCCGGATCGCATTATGGGTGTAAGCCGCCCTTAAGTTATATTGTTGAGTTTACTAGGACTGTATTTGCACTGGTTAAAAAAACTAGCTGTGCTCGCACTGGTGTGTCGGTCAGAACACAGGAGGCAGGAACCAGAGAAGTAACAGTTTTAATTAGGTTTAGCATGAATATTCATCACAATGAACAGCACAGTCAGACCACAGGGCATTGAATGGAATTATCCTATTAGACATGGTATCTGAGGTATGTTGTGTGTTATGGTATCATTATCACAACATATCCACTTTGACCATGAAATTTGGGTTCAGTGCACATGCTGGAGAAACCCAAGTGGTATCTTGCGTGGTGGGCTCATCAGGAACAGAAAGTGACTAACGCAATGGAGCAACTAATATAATTGGCTGTTCCTTAACAGTTAATAACTAATGATCTTTGCAACGGAAGTGAAATCAATCAATCAAAACTAACTTTAGCTGGACAATAACTTTATTCTAGAGCTGCTGTAAAGCCAAAACAATCTCTGTTACTTTCATTTCATTAAAGATTTAGAGAGACTGATTCATCCATCGAGTCGTTCGAGAATCATTGAAAAATGTGGTGATGTTCAATGTATATCATGAGAAAAATAAAGTTTTTATGTTAACCTTGTAGGAGACCTTTTATTGTCCAAAACAACATTAGGAGACTTTAAAATAGCATAATAGGGGCACTTTAAAAAAAAAAAAAAATCACAGTTTAAGAATGAGTCAGACACGGAGCTTTCGTAGTTTTCTGCTGATCTCTGGGATGTTTTCATCCACTTGTGTCTCTTCACCTCCTGTCTCACATTCTTGCGTTTTAGCTCATAAAAACGCTTAGACTCTTTTAAATATCTGTCCTTCTGTTTCACCTCCTCTTCCAGCTCTTTAATTTTCTGGTCTTTTCCCTGGCCGGATTCCTTCAGTTGTCTAATGGTCTCTTCCAGTTTGGTCTTTTCTTTAATAAATGCGGCTATTAGTGTCTGTATAATCTGACTATATTCCTTTCTAAGCTCTTCTTCTTTCTTCTTCAGCATTTTTTCCACATGATCAAACATGCTACTGCAGTAATATTGATCTCCATTTATGTGCAACATGTTATCAACCTTATCCAGGAACGCTAAGACCTGTTTGCGATCATCGATTTTTGTGTTGTTGAACACATGATACCGTCCGCCACATGACTTGACAAGATGTTTAAAATCATGTCGTGCTTCCCTCAGAGTTTGTTCAATGCTTTCTGTGAGTTCATCACCGTGTGTGAAGAGGATGATTGTGTGTTTATCTGCTGCTTCTCCAAATACAGCTCTGATCTTCTCCACCGAAAGTCTCTCTTCTTCAGTGAACGGGCCGAGTTTAATGACCAGGATGATGGCGTGAGGTCCAGGTGCCGTCATGTTTATACACTTACTCATCTCCTTTATGAGTTCATTCTCTGAGAGTGAAGTATCAAAGATCCCTGGACAATCAACCAGCTCCAGCTGACGGTCTGCCACTTCTCCAGTCTCTTTCCAGCACTCTTTAGTTACAGATGAAGCACTTTTGGCGGCTCTGAAGGCTTTTCTTCCCAGGATTGTGTTTCCAGAAGAGCTTTTCCCTGCTCCAGTCCTTCCCAACAACACCATCCTTCTCATCGACACTGAACAATACAGTAAAAAGATGATGTGCACATTTCAATGATTCACTATAGAATGAATAATGACATAAATAAATATGATTTTTTCAAAAAATCTTTATACTTAATCTAAAATAAATGAATTCAAATAACATAAGAATCGAGACAATAAGGAGGCAAATAGTGTATGCTGTGGGCACACTTACTATTTGGACGGTTAAACTCAGGACTACTTCTTCCTTTCCTTGTCTTCACATCATCAGGATCTAAAATTGTAGCAGGATAAGCGTTACATTTTTAATAAACAAATTAAAGCTTGGGGTTAAGTATATTGAACAAAAATTAATTATTTTATTTATTAAAATAAATATTAATTGTTTTGCTAAAGTAATTGTTTTGAACATGTATTAACTTAAAAACATTTAGTATTGGTATTTGTTTGTTTTTAATGCCATGCCAGCTTCTGTGGCTATTTTCATGGTGAGAATTTATGAAACAAAAATGTATGGTAAAAAAAAAAAGTGATTTAAAGGATTAGTTCACCTCAAAATGAAAATGTCCTGATAATTTACTCACCCCAATGGCATCCAAGATCTTTCTTCAGTGAAAAATAAATAAAAAATTTTGAGGAAAAGGATTTTTCTCCACACAATGGACTTCAACGTTAACCAAATTGTTGAAGTTCAAATCAATGCAGTTTCAAAAAGCTTTGAATAGGGTCTTATCTAGCAAAACGATCTGTCATTTTCTAAAAAATGTATATACTTTTTAACCACAAATTTTTGTCTTGTGCTGGTCTGCGACGCGCCACGCATTAAGTAATCACATTGGAAAGGTCACGCTGGATGTAGCTGGAAGTACCGCCCCATTGTTTTAAACACCAGGATACGCACACGAAAGGACCATTTTAAACAATAAACTGACACAAAGACATAAATATGTCATTCAACATACAATAAAATTTGAACAATCCTTCTCTACGCTTGTAAACAATGGGGCGGTACTTACACGTCCAGCGTGACCTTTCCAACGTGATTACGTAATGCCTGGCGCGTCGCAGACCAGCACAAGACGAACAATTGTGGTTAAAAAGGATATACATTTTTATTTTATATTTAGAAAATGACCTATCGTTTCGCTAGATAAGACCCTATTCCTCAGATGGGATTGTGCAGAGCCCTTTGAAACTGCATTGATTTGGATTTCAACAATTTGGTTACCGTTGAAGTCCATTGTGTGGAGAAAAATCCTGAAATGTTTTCCTAAAAAAAAAAAATTCTTTTTCACTGAAGAAAGAAAGACATGAACATCTTGGATGGCATTGGGGTGAGTAAATTATCAGGAAATTTTCATTTTGAAGTGAAATAATCCTTTAACTTTATTACAAATTTCTTCAAAATACTTAATTAAAGGATTAGTTCACTTTTTAAAAAACTTTTGCTGATAATTTACTCACCCCCATGTCATCCAAGATGTCCATGTCTTTCATTCTTCAGTCGAAAAGAAATTAAGGTTTTTGATGAAATCATTAAAGGATTTTTCTCCATATAATGGACTTTACTGGGTGCCAAACCGTCCAAGGTCCAAATGACAGTTTCAGTGCAGCTTCAAATGTCTTTAAACGATACCAGACGATGAATAAGGGTCTTATCTAGAGAAACCATCGCTCATTTCTAAAATAAATAAAAACGTTTACGTTTTATTAGCACAAATGCTCGCCTTGCTCTGTTCTGTGATGCACGTTCGTGACTCTCCTGTTCGAACTCGTTCATCAAAATGAACAAATCTTTTTTCGAGTCATTTAGTTCATTTCGTTCGTTGAATGAATGAAATGACTCGAAAAAAGATTTGTTCATTTTGATGAACGAGTTCGAACAGGAGAGTCACGACCGCGCATCACAGAACAGAGCAAGGCGAGCATTTGTGCTTATAAAACTTTAACTTTTTTTTATTTATTTACTTTAGAAATGAGCGATGGTTTCACAAGATAAAACCCTTATGCATCGTCTGTTGTCGTTTAAAGTCATTTGAAGCTGCACTGAAACTGTCATTTGGACCTTGGACGGTTTGGCACCCAGTAAAGTCCATTATATGGAGAAAAATCCTATAATGTTTTCATCAAAAACATTAATTTCTTTTCGACTGAAGAAAGAAAGACATGGACATCTTGGATGACATGGGGGTGAGTAAATTATCAGCAAATTTTTTTTCAAAAGTGAACTAATCCTTTAAGGGATGATATTGTTTGGAGACATGACTTTGATTATGTAATTATAAGAACATTTCTCTGTAGCACATGTAGTCCAATTACAAAATTATAGCATTTGCTTCTGCTGTAAAAACTGAACTATGTTATTCTTCTTTTTAGATGGTTGATAAATAAAGCTGATGCACGGTCCTCAGATTTTGATCCATCAGTAGCCTATGTTATAGGGATTTATGATGGAAACATTTCTCTAGAGGAGTTGAAAGTTTTTTGTGTGTGTTATAAAGTATTTGTCAATAATGTGTGTCTTTTGCCCCATGCTTTTACCCGTGAGTTTAAGGCCCACCCAGCCACCTCATATATTTATTTTCAAACAAACCAACCACTTTTATGATTAATTTTCACACAAAATCTGTTGCTCCATCAATGTTCAACACAAACATATATTTTCTTTCTTCCCCGTTGTACCCTATATGTTCAGATAAACAATGTATCATTCCATTGGAAAACGAAAGTAAAACAAATAGTAGGCGACTACGGAATCATAAAAAACAGATTTGGCCTAATATCTTTACAAATAAACTACGCTTAGTTACCTTTTGGGTCTGGTGTGGTAGTTGGAGACGACATGATTCAGAATTAGTGTAAATTACATCAACGTCCCGCAGCAATGGCGAATCTCGGCGCTGTGCTCGAACAGATCACGTGACCAGGAAATAGCGACAGAGATCTTATGTCACAAACCTCAAATCTATGTCATTTGTGTTACACACATTCATATAACAAATATTAAGAATATCACATCCTTCTGATATACTTTAAAGAATAATAAAGGTTGTATTTGGCATTTATGGCCAAGGATACTTAAGCTAAATATTTAATTAGCTTTATGCTAATATTTTAGTCAAGAAATGCACCTATACATTTTTTTATCCCCGCAGGAACTGGAGTTAAAAATGTATTTTGTATAAGGCAACATCCCCGG
Organism: Chrosomus eos; assembly: GCA_036326025.1. Taxonomy (NCBI): domain Eukaryota; kingdom Metazoa; phylum Chordata; class Actinopteri; order Cypriniformes; family Leuciscidae; genus Chrosomus; species Chrosomus eos. The sequence continues at coordinate 342,301 of JAZAVI010000029.1, forward strand.
TCTCCTCTGCACAGCTGTGATCAATATGTCAGGGGTTGGTAATGGAGTGATTAAGTCCTCTGTCTGTGGACTGATGTAACTGCAGACGTGACAATAGAATTGCTTTATTAAAATATATACATGTTACATGTGAATTCGACTTGTTTCCCTTTTCATGCTAAAAGAAAACTGTATAACAACACTAACGTGATGTACTTCATTAATCATTTTCAAACATTTATCAGTTACTTTATGGAAACAGTAATTGCATTTTGCATAATCAGCCAAGTATGGAAGTAAAATAATGACAAATGTTTTTGAAACAAAAAAGCTTGTTGAATTGCACTAATTGGAATATAAATATGCATTGCATTAAACGTGATTGCATTGTATTTTTAGGGCTTGCATTTTTATGGGCTGAAATTCAACATGGTTGTATATTTAAACTGTGAATATTTCAATTCAAAACATTTCACACACATTTTCATTATTAAACATTCAATAATCCATATTCACCTTTCAGATTTCACTTCCAAAATGTTCATTCTGTTTAGGCAAGGCAAGTTTATTTATATAGCACATTTCATACACAATGGTAATTCAAAGTGCTTTACATAGAAAAATCTAAAGAAATAAGAATAATTAAAACAGTTAAGAATAAATAAATTAAAATAATCAGAATAAGAATAATTAAAACAGTTTAAAATAAAAAATAAAATAAATTAAAATACAGTCAGACACAGTATTGCTGTAATCAACAAGGTAGACATAACTCTCTCATGGACATATCTCCGTCTTCCCTTCGTGTAAACGGGGCCTATGTAGGCCCAGAGCCATAGAGAGAAAGAGTTCCGACGCGTGCATAGACCCATAGACATCATATAGGTAGACGCCCTATCGACCGCTACTGCCTATTGGCACGGACGAGAATTGGAGCCGCCATCTTAAACCGGTCATCCGCTCCGCTCAGTGTAATTGAATGGCAGGTGAAATGAGCTGTCAGCGCATTAAATTAATCATGCCTCACTGAATACTGAACTGATTTTCACGCGTTTTTTTTTGCTGCAAAGGTCATTCATGTAGCTATGATACAGGACACATGGTTCGGCGTATTTTAATATCCATAGTAGGCTTAACAGTTATATAATATTCTGCTATAAGATATAAAGTGACCAGACACAATATGTGTGATGAAGGATATAATGTATTTTACATCCACTTTCTATTTTGTGATGCTCAACAGTCTTTTGCTGCACATCAGAACCATGTTCTGTGGTTTTATTCATTGTGGTGAATGATTAAGGGAATTTGGCCTTTGTGCTTCCTCATATTTAAACTCCTGTGAAACAAGAAGTCATAGCTGGACAATTTCATGTTCCTAGTCACCCTGGTGTGCTAAAAAAGGTAAATATTAATGGGAATATACTTCATAGATAAATTATTCATAAAATATTCTAGGGGTATGAATAATTGTGGCCAACGTGTTTTGGAGAAAAATATTTTTTATAATGTGATTTCCTCCCCCATTTTCAATTATTTTACTTAAATGAAAGGTTAAATTTTTGCCAATTTTTTTAATGAAAGATCAAAAGGATAAACGATGAAGATTTATTTTTTACAGCCATTTTTGATCATAATTACCAGGGGTGCCATTAATTCTGAGCACCACTATATATAAATAAATAAATATATATATATATATATATATATATATATATATATATATATATATATATATATATATATATATATATATATATATATATATATATATATATATATATATATATATATATATATATATATATATCACTGATTCTTGAGAGTCGGGACAAAACATGTCCCACATAGAAAAGTCTTAATTTATAGCAAAAATTAAGAAATTCATCATGTATGACGTACTTACAAAGTTAAATCTAAAGGAATTTTATATACCTATCTGATTTTTAGAATAAACTTTTTTATCTTTTTGGGGAAAAGTTGTTTAAATGTATGGTCTGTGGTTAGATAGCACTTGTCTCCAGCAAGAGGTTACAATATTAACCATCCCCAAAAACTTTTAAAAAGCTCTACAATTGTGAAAACATATATATCAAATAAAAAATAAGGGGTATAAATATAAAAAACAATGCATGAAGTGGACATCAAACAATATTTTCCATAAATATCTGCCTATTAAAGTTGTGTCCTCAGTTTCTGTCAACTCCGTCAGATTTTTTCATAAAGCTCTTTAAATCAGGAAATAGCATGGTCAGCTATATCCTTGTACATTAGCCATACTGAATTTAAGAACATAGTTAATTCACTCATTAACTATCTCTTCGGTTTCATTTTATGAAGTTAATATTTACCGAACATTGCTGTAAATATAGTCGTTGCTTTCTACGTTATGGTAGCAGTCTATTTCCCTCCTAAATCATTCATTTGTACATACACAGCGTAATTATTTACATTTTATGCTGGTTGGATTTCTGAACAGACTGCAGACCTCTTTGCGTGATCACGAAGGTAGGCTAATGGCTGAATCGGAATTTATACGCAAGATCACGGGAATCAATAGCCTAGTACAGCCCAGTTGTGCTAAAATAAATATCATGAGACGTCCATCATCAGATGAATGACATGGAGAAGTTAAGTTAGAGCCGCTAAAGCCAGTGCTACTGCCCATGCGAACATGAACACTGAGCTTTTCCTTCCAAAAACATAGCCTAAAACTTATCTAAGTTGTCACCCTGCCTCTCCAAATGCAAAACTGACATTAACAAAATGCAAAAACAGCATAAAAAGTACTTGGGTGTGTGTTTTATTTTATATTTACCGTTTAATAATGCAATCGGTGCTGTCTGTCCATAGAAGAACATGACAGCCCGCGTATGTTTTGGAACTATTGGGGCTTCCATGAACCACGTGACAGCCGTCGCGGCGACATCAAAGCGTGTCGCGACTCTCTCTATATATGACTCTTTGTAGGCCTATATATGGTCCCACTCTACAGAGAGTTAAAGTAAATCAGAGGTAAAGTTAATGTGATAATTAAGTGATTAATTAAGTGATGATTGAGCATTATTGATGAACACCTGACAAGCAGAATCACTGAAGACAAGAGAAACACAAGAACTACAACTGACTTCAGACACAGTCTCGTTTACACGAGAACGATTCCGGTGAAAACGTAAAAATATTTTTACGGATGTGCCTTTTGTTTACACGGCGACGGCGTTTTGGGGGCTTTAAAAACGCAAAAAACTGAAACCACCTTCCAGAGTGGAAATCTCAAAAACGCTCCACCGTCGCGTTCCCGTCTAAAGGCCATTGCACACTGAGTCACTGAGTTTATCGTATGCGTTTTTTCGTGTTCATCAGCCTAAAAATTTGTCACGCACAGAAACCTTGCACACTGAGTCCGATGCGTATTTATTAAACCTTTGCGGAAAAAAACGCAAAAAATACAAAATGGATTCGTCAAGCAGTGAGGATGATTTTGTTGCCCTCTCTCTTCTTTAAAAGAGAAAAAGAGGGTCCATCCAATCTTGTGCCGAGAGGAAGGAGAGTTTCAGCTCATCAAGGAGTTGCGCAATTATCCCGAGCGATTCAAAATTTACCTCAGAATGTCAAGGAACAGTTTGATGCTTTGCTAGCGATACTGAGCCACATATTAAAAAGAAGACCACCAAAAAAGACAACACACACACACACACACACACACACACACACACACACACACACACACACACACACACACAACACACACACACACACAGCCGGCAGAAACGCTGGGCATAACAGAACAGCTGTATAGTTTGTTTATCATACAGTACTTTGTGCTGCGAGACGAAGTGTATCAACTTATCAGATGCCATTCTGGATTGTGTCGTTCGCTTGTACGGTCGGTGGGTCTGAATAGTCAAAAAACCTCTCAAAATGCTGGCTGTGGATGCGAAAAACGCAGAAAATCGAACCTGATCCGAAATTTTTTTTGACGGACGAAAGTTTCGGAGGCAGTGTGCAAACGTGATTGACATAACGTGAGGTTGATTTTTTTTTTTAACGTGCAAAAATTTCGGATGCGAATTTCGGACTCAGTGTGCAATGGCCTTAAACGGTAAAAACGCAAATCTGCTCACGTTGGCTCTCGTCGCGTACGCGTTTACGTCACAGGCATGGGCCAGTACAGGAAAATAACAACCAATATGTCGGATTATTTTCATACATCGGACCTTCAAGTTGCCATAGCAGCTCTGAAAAACATACAAGAGTCTTTTCAGCAGTTGTACAAAATATTCTCAGATATTGGTGTTGTTGTGTGGCAGTGCTTCACATTGCCACCTAGCCGCCTGGAGTGCACACTACATTGAATTTCACACACTTTTGCGTCACCGTATGCACGCAGATTTCTCAACCATAATGCTCGTCTAAATGCAGAATAAAAAATAACGCAACGCCACTTTTGCGTTTTCTCTTCAGATCGTTTCCGTGTAAACATAGCCTCAGAAATCAACTGAAGAAAAAAGAAGACATAAGGTTGTTGGACACCGATTGGTAAGAGTTGGGGAGGAGCTGAAAATGGAGCTGTGAAGACGGACACTTTCTGCTTCCCATAGTGACGGTCATGTACAGCTTAATAAAGTGTCTGTTTGTACAATAATAAAGTTTAACATAAGCTAGCTAGGGTGACCATATTTTGTCCTGAAAAAACAGGACACTTGGCCCGGCAAACAGATAGGCCTACTCAAATGATACTCGAAGTTTACTCAAAGAAACCTTATTAATTTCAATACATTTATAGTAGGTTATGCCTCCTCTGGATAGAAATTTGTTATATTGTTATGTAAAGACTTTAGGCGGGTCTAATCCCTGGGGAATTTGCATATCATAATTAATAATTGGTAATTAATAATTATTCATACATGTTTGGATTAGATCAGTCTTACATGTTAATAAATCTCCCTCTAAGGGAGAATCTGTCATTTTACCTGTATGCATACATGTGAAATCCTTTCATTTTAACAAGTTGATTGCAGTTAATTACACAGATCACGTCTTACAAAGCAGGCAAAATTAATTTAGCTCAATTGTCAGAATAATATTGTGGGGTTTTCCAGGAAACGCAATTCTCTGGCCAGAAGAATTGGGCTTCCTGCCCTATAAACACATACTAATTACAGTATGTTTCATTTGTAAAGCGTGTAGCATAAGTTTTAGATCTTTGGCACTTAAGAAACTTGAGAATGAGCAAAGAGAATGAATCAATCAGTCAAGTGAATATGATGATTTAATAAGGCATGTCTACTTATACATTTACTACGTTTACACGGGAGATATATGTATTTACAAACACATAGAAGTACAAAACAATAAGACAATGAACGAGTGAGTGTGTGAGATATAGAGATAGGGATAACTTACACGCGTGAGAGCGAGTAAGAGAGAGAGAAAGGGAGTTACATTCACCTAGACAGACAACCCCTCCGAAACAACACAAAACACATTCTTAATGCTCTGAAAACAGGGTAACCTAATTTTACTTGCATGTGGAATGATTCTCTCATGCGTTGCTGTGTTCCTTGAGCGGCCTGCATCATGGTCTAGCCGCGTTTTGGACGGCAGATCTTTTGTTCTCCGTGCGCGTGCGTGAGCTGAGTCCTTGGTTCCTTGGATAGTCACGTGATGCGGCGCGAGTCTTTGAACAGCGGTTGGAAATCTTTGAGTTAACATTACCAACGGAAAATAGTTCGACTGAGTCCGTTTCACTTTGTGGAAGTGAACAGAGTCAACTACGAAAACAAAACTTTGACTAATAGGAACGAAAAATCTCCGAAGGGAGATCCCAGAGAAGCGCGTGTGCATCTCTCAGTAAAGCGTCACGTGGTTACGTGCGCGTGCTTCTCCTTCAGAGAGAGAGAGAGCGTTTGTTACAGTGTCCCTTGTAGTTGGATTTGCTGAAGAGATATGTCACGCGGGGTTCTTTTCACTCGTCGATCGGAATTAAACCCGGGGACTTATCTTAAGACTTAAAAACACAAACTAAACTAGAACACATAAAAGAAAGGCGAAAAAGCTCGCCAGGAGGCGAGACGTTACATCATGACACGCGGACATGGACGTAAGAGTGGGCGGAGCTGGGAAGAAACCTTTATCACATCGGCGAAGTCCAGCCTCTTCCCATTGACTCGGCCAATCAAGAGGTTGAAACTCACAGGCGGGACTTCTGGTTTTATGATCCTTTGTCTTGTCGAGATCGACTGTTTTATGACGGTGACGAAAAATGCGTTCAATTTTACTCCAGAGATGATAAAACATCGTAACACACATCCTATGGTTTGTACACATACAGATATGGTTTGGTCAGATCAAGAGGATTCTAAAGATATGAAGAACAACATAAGTTGGATAATACTGTAAAGTTATACATTAAAAGGCATACTTTCCAAGCATTTGTAGTTATTTTAGGACTACGGTACGGTCGCAGATAACCATGGAATCTGGGTAACAGACACACATATAAGCATATCAAAATATATCTCAATAAAGTCTTTATGTGATGACGTTAGAGGTTTGTGTATGTGTGTGCGTGTCCATGAGAAGATGTTCTGAGTAATCTCCTGGTCTCTCTTGGAAGGAGAGGTTCGTGATAGTATGTAAATCAAGGAAACATTAACCCATTAGAGTCTCCAAGGGCGCACATACCCAACACAATGGAAAGTCATGAGATGAACATGTATCACAAAGTTATGAATAGGATATATATATACATATATTAGAGTTAAAAAGGTTTCATTTTTTCTTCTCCAGGAATCAAGTCCCTGCACATTCTTTTGAGTCATAAATCGGTAATAGGAAACCAAACTCTGTTAGCTGGGTTTGGGGGAAGCTTCATGGGCTTGTGTGTGTGTGTGTGGAATGTGTTTGTGTGTGTGTGTTACATTCAGGCTTTCTGGGCCTGAAGGCTTTGGGACTTTAGCAAGGAGGTATTTAATTATCCAGATTCACCCAAATATGCTACAGTTAAATGAAAACAGGACATGTCCTGGGAAAACAGGACAGTTGGTCACCCTAACATAAGCCTATACTATCAATGTAGGTTTTTTTTTATCAGTTTTATTTTGATAAACATGACTCAATATAACATTGCCACTACATGAAAAGAGCTTTTACTGTTATAAAAAACAGATTTGTGAGCATTGGTGGAACTGAAGGTGTTCTAATAAATACGAAACACACGTGATAGTTGTCATGCAGTGAATCCGGCCAATCGTGGAACATCTGTGTCGTTATCAGAGCTTGTGAAACACAGAGAAGCTGCTCTGGCTGAGTCCTCTGGCTGCTGATGGCATACGTCAAAGTCACGTGTGTCGGCGCTGTCTCAAGTCAGACACAATTTCTAACCAGCATGCACTGCTTCAAGCTAGCCGCCGATCCGTCTGCGCAGAGCTGCATGAAGTCCACCAAGCCTTAAATCTCTCAAGATCTCAGCAGATTAAACTCCACAAACAGCATTACCAGCTTCACTTATTACTAACCAGATTAACTATATTTAACCATTCATCCACAGAAGTTATTTTTGAGAATTAACAGAGGTTAAGATGTTTGGTTGCCATTATGGTGATTTAGTTGGGCAGTTTGGAGAGTTTATGTGAGACCACAAAAAGAAGAAAGCTTACTCTAATTTGATGGAAATATTCAATTCATACTTACTTTGATTTACGCTACATGCCTTCCTACTGAAACCTGGATGTTCAACATTAAAAAAAGAGAACAGGAAACATGTAATTTCATCTACAGATCATAAAAGCAGTATGTTCAAATGCATAAAAAAATCTTATTTTTATCCAATTCACAAATATTTGTATTCCCTCTATTCATATTTCAAATGAGCTGGAGGTAAATGTTTACCTTTATGCGTCTTATTTGATGTTTGACAAACTGTGTCTTTTTTCATCAGGAACGGTCTTTGGTCATCAGAAATCTTTAGATGATGGCCTTTCCTCCATCATCTTCTCGATGCTCTCCAGAAGTGTCTGCACCTGTGACTGCTCTCCATTCCTTTGTAGATGATGGGGTTGTCGTCTGCAGGTCTGCAGTAAGGACTTTACTAATCTGTTGTCAGAGTCAGTGTCTTTAACACTCACATACTCCTGCTCCTCATGCATGAAGACCACAATAACATACTCAGATGCACCCGCACCAAACATGATGTTAATGAGCTTGAGAGCGTCTTCTGTAAATGTGCCATGCTTGAGGACCAGAAGAAGGGCATGAGGTCCAGGATCAGATAGATGTAAGAATCTCTTCAGGTCTTGTTCTTCAGAAGAGAGAGCAGGATTGAGCAGGTCAGGAGTGTTGATGACCAACACATGTCTCTCCAGCACCATCCCATCATGCCTCTCAAACACATGCAGGGAGGACAGCAACTCTGAGAACACGTTTCGTCCAAAGATTGTGGTCCCACAGGAGGCTTTAACATCTTTGTTTGACCCCAGCAAAACTATTCTCAGCTCTTCTTTAATCACAGACACAGAAATACACAAACAGGTTGACAACATGGTTATTGCTGTTAGCTTCATATTAATAGAAAGAGAAACTAAATACACCTTATACATGTCTTGTACTTATGAGAGATTTTATTCAAATGCAGGTATTCATTATATTCCAAGATAGTTAAAAAAATACATAATCCCTGGAATCATTAAGTGGTTAGTGCATGGATTATTTTGGTTCATACTGAAGCCATTGAGAATTTTTGAGAATACTTTTAGATGTTTAATTGCTATTTGTAGCATTGGGATCGCTAGACGAGGCTTTAATGAACTCATTTTTGTAAAAAACTCAAATTCGACCAAAATTGACATTTTTCACTTGTTTTGTCTCGTGATTATCCTGAGCGCATTCAGACTCATTTTGCAAGCTAAGGTCACATATCTTGTTGTACTATGCATATTTTATATAAATGTAAAACTTACTGTTTAGATGCTGACATTTGCTTCCTCTTCTGTTGAATAATCCTGAACTTCCCTGATCTTCAGCTGTTAAAAAAAAAGTATTGATAAAGTATTATGATTAATGATGTAATAATGAATTGACATGTCTTATTGTGGGAATTGTAAGGTATTTCATCTCTCAATACAATATTTAGATTTAAAAATTCACAGAACTTGTTCGCAGTCTTAAAGCGCTGCATTATTTTCAAACATCAGCTGGATGAACTCGTACTTGGCCAATAGAATACACTGTGTCTCTCTTGACAACATTAAATCTCCCTATTTAGAATGTCCAGGGGTTCCACAAGGCTCCATACTTGCCCCTATTATTTTTTCTTTATTCATTAACGACCTGCCTACTGTATGCCAAAACATCCATATTTTTGTGTATGCAGATGATGCAGTAATTTTTACACATGCAAAAACTGTTCAAGAAGCCTCTCAATCACTTACATCTGCATTGAGCCGTGTAGAGTGGCTCATTAAATCATGTCTACTACTGAACCCTAAAAAAACTGTCTGTATGATGTTTTCGAAGCGGCACATTGAAGTGACTCGCTCAAATATATTTTTAAATCGAGAAGAACTACAGTTAGTAAACGAATTTAAATACCTTGGCATTGTACTAGATCCAACACTGTCTTTTACAAATCATATAAAAAGCTTATCAAAACTGTTACATTTAAACTTGCTAACTTTAGATTCATTAGACCATCCATGTCACATAAAGTACACTCAAAAAAATAGCACATTGGTTGAACATGATTTAATCGTGGACAGTGGTTCCACGTGATTACACCACATTATCTTAACAACAATGGATAATGTTCAACCAACTTGAAATATTTGTGTTCATTTAACATGAACAGATGACATTCACTAAACATGATTTAAATACTTATTCCTAACTTGAATTAATGTTTTTTATTGAACTTCAATTAATCATGTTATCTTAAATTTAATCCTTGATGTTAAGCCGATATGTTAACAACACTTCCAATGAATCCCATTTAGTCAAGTTACTACTACTGTTATAAATTAATGAATATCACCCGTTTTCCCCATAATTCAATGATGACTACAGAGGCAGCAAATATGTAATAAATTATTTTTACTAGGGAGCACACTTAAGCAGGTGTCACAATTTCAAAAAGATTTCGAACACTTAGGCTATAACACATTTAGCCAGAATGTGACAATTTATACAAAGCACAAATGTGTACAGAAATGTTTTCTTTTACAATGCAAAATGAAACAAACAGGTTTACATTCCTACATGTACAACAACCCATTAATAAAAAAATAGCAAAGTGTTTTTGCTTTTAATGCATTTCACAAAAAGAAAGTAACCTGCAATTCCAAAGAAGGAAGGTTCATCACCAACTTCACATCTGATGACAAAAACGGCCATCACCATTTCTTTGAGTGCAGCTTCCGTGTTGGAAAAATCTACATCCTATAAACAGAAACAAAGTACATTAATACTAATGTACTATAAAATGTATTGTTATACATAAAATATTGTCAGAATATTCAGTCAATACCATGTACTCCTTGATGAGCGTGTCAGGATCCTCATTTAGGTACACAAACAGGGCTTTGAGGACACACTCCCTCTTAACACTAATGCAGGCACACTAGGGAAAATAAAGAAAATTAGCAACATGTACCAATCAACTAATACATTTTCAAGTCACACAAATCATAAGTGAGAAACAAATGATTAATTTTTCTAGAATTGTTTTTTTTGCGGTTATCATACCCGTGCAAGTGGCACAAGACGTTTCCTTATCCTTTGTCCCTGAGCTCCACCTCTCTTGGCAAAGATCCTCAGAAGACTTGGAGTGTGTTCATCCAGCTTTGAGAAGATTTTTGAAATTAAGGCAACAGTTGTTACCCATGCAAATTCAGCACAAACCTAAAACACAAAGAGAAAAACACCAAAACTTTAATGTATGCCCAAAAAAGCTAGCTAGCCCATGTGTTCTAACTTGCGTATATGGTGTTATTATTATTTTTTGACTTATTCGCATTTTAATACATTTAATTTTATATTAAATCCCACTTAAAGACATTAGGGTGAATTACCTCATTTTCTTGGAACAAAGCCGGACATCTGCTCATAAAGTCAGCAATAAGTGGTGATCTCTTTCAGGCATAAAAAATTGTGCTTTCTGTCATAAATAGTAAATACATTAGTATAACCTACATAATAAAGCAGTTGTATAATATTGTTTTTAATAACACCAATGCAAATAGATGGGACACATACCTGTTTGTTTGTCGTTTAATTCAGCTGATAACACGGCGATCTCTTTCAGGCATTCTGGCATTCTGTCAAATACATTAGTGTGTCAAGGCGTGTGCATCATCAGCGTTGCCATATTATAATAATCACAGTACATGTGTTATGATACAATATTATTGCAGTATTAATTATATTACAATACATTACCTGTTTTTGGAAATAGACTCATTTTACAACCCCTCTAGAGAAAAGCAGATGAGTTTGATCTTATTTTATTATTTTTTTCAAAAATGTGTTCAGACCATCTCTGGGTCTGGCGGAGGCACTTTTAGTTTAGCTTAGCACAGATCACTGAATCGTATTAGTCCAGTAGCATCTTGCGCTTGAATTACCAAATAGTTTCAATAATTTTCCTATTTAAAGCTTCACTCTTCAGTTACATTGTGTTCAAAAACATTTTTGAGCAAGATGCTACTCGACCAATTGGATTTAATGAAAACTAAAAGTGTCACAACCAGACCTAGAGATTAGCTGAACAAATTCAAAAATATTCAAATTCATGTTTTTTCTCTATGGGAGTTGTAAAATGAGACCATAAAAAAAAAAAAAAAACACTGTACTGTACTGGTTACAGTCAGTATTTATATTAGTTTATACAACTTTAAAATGTGTGTGGTTCTGAAAGACACAAATAACAAATATGAATAACTAAAAATTATTAGCCATACATACCATTCTAGCAACCAAAGGCGTTATTGATATTATTATTAACAATATTCAGTAACCAATAATAATTGTCATTAATGCTTTAAAAACGCACTGAACCATCAACCACACAACACAACATTGTTACAATATCTTGAAAATGAACAGAGTGCAAAGATAGATGATTAAACTAACAAACATGAGTAAACTTAAGACACATACCTTTTCCTTTGATGTTTAATTCTGTTAACGGCGCGGTGATCTCTTTCAGGCATAAAATCGTGGATTCTGTCATAGATTAATCCGTATCAGTCGACATAATAAAACAGTTGTTACATTTTTTTCTAATCAGACTGATGCAAATGTTCGAAAAAGTTAACTTACCTGTTTGTTTGCCGTTTAATTCAGTTGATGGCGCGGGCATCTAGGCTTAAAATAGTGCAATCAGGCCATGAATAGATAACGTTCAACCAATATTAAGTTAATAAAACTGTTGGCTAATATTTTTTCTAACAACACTGATGCAAATGGATAGATGAGTTAAGTTAACAGTTACCTGTTCGTGTGCTGTTTCATACAGTTGGCGCGGCCATCTTATTTAGGCTTACAATCGTGCATTCTGTCATAATAACACATTAGTATCAAACGACATCATAAAACAGTTTGATAATATTGTTTCTAATAACAGTGATGGAAATGGATGAACACGTACCTGTTTGTTTTGAGCTTATATTCCAGTTAATGGCGTGCCGATTTATATGAGACATGCGCAGCATTAACGTATTTTATGAATGTTGCCGCCAGGATATGCAAATTGCGTCACAACAGATTTCCGCTTCCTTTAGGTTGAGAATGTGGTTTGTTTTCAGGCTGTTTTGAAATTCAGTCCGGCTGACTTTATAAAAACACACATTTTATATGTGTGATTGACTTTTACTAAACATGATTTGTATCAGTCTGATTTAACAGAAATTTAAGACAAATAACAAACCTAAAAACACCAATAACCATTTAATTGCACTTCTATAATTATAATCAAGCTATAAATTAATAAACAAAAATATTTCAAATAAATTATAAATATTATGTAAGTTATTATAAATATTTTTTTAATTCAGTCAACAGTTTGACTGAGCTAAGTGATTGAAACATGTACTTTTAAAATGAAAACTTTATGTTAAACCAACGAGTGACAGTTTTAAGTCAGTTTAACATGACACAATCATGTTGAAATGAAAAATAGCGAAAATGGCATTAATTCAACATGAATCGTTCAGGTAAAGTGAACAAAACTGAAAAATCATTTTTTTTGAGTGTAGCCAGAAAACTGAGTCACTTTTCAAACAAGCTCTAAAAAATTTAGACCGGAAACCACTCTCATATCATCACTGCTTAATATTACAAAAATATAACCTACTAAGCTTTGCAAATTTCTAAAAGCTCAAATATGCCTGTGCTATCTATAAGACCTTACATGGTCTTGCCCCACCCCCACTAAGTGACTATTAAAGTGAAAGCAACGGACGGAGGCAGAAGTATAACCAGGGCCTGCACGAGAGGTGATTGTGTGGTGCCTCACAGACGTACAGCTTTCGGACAATATGTATTATCAATTAAGGGGACAGAGATCTGGAACAAATTACCGGTTGCTGTGAGAGAAAGCCCGACCTTCCCCAGTTTTAAGAACCAACTTAAACAATGGCTTAAAACAAATCAAATATGTGCCCACTAATGATAATTGTTAGTCTGGGTTTCCCCATACTGCCTTACCGCAGCGCGATTCAATTCACGCTGAAAGGCAGTCTGGATACCATGGCCAGATTTTTCGCCTCATTTAGGGAACCAATCACAGAACGGGATCACAGAACGGGGAGGGAGCAGCAAGACGATGACGACATATGTTGGCTATGAGCATTTGATAGACATTCTTAGCACCCAATAAACAGCGCCGGGCATTTGTAAACCACGCCTCAAATACGAGAAAATGTACATGTGGTTCCCAGACCCAAGTCTCAACGAGAATTGGGTCTGGCGTTAGCCAGGCTAGATAATTGTGGTAATTTAGATAAATAGATACGGTTCAATGTATTACTTTATAAGTGTATGTATGTATACCAAACTAGATCCAGCATTTTGCAGTATCTAATAGCACTTTAAGAAATTGATAAAGCACTTAATGCACTTTAAGTAGCACTTTACTATGTATGTGTATATGTGTGTGTCCGTCATGCATGAGCATGCCATATTAGATGCCCTGTTTACTAATTGCGTCATTTCCTATATGTTGCTGTTAATTGTGTGTCTTTTAAATTAAGTCGAATCATGTTTAAATTAAATGTTTAGCTGCGTTACTAGGTATTGTTTAGGTATTGACCTCAAATGGGACTACAAATGTAAAATAGCCTGGGGCTAATTTTGGCATATGTACATTGCTGAAAAGCTATGTTCATTCACATGCATTGTCCCTTTTAAATAAATAAATAAATAAATAAATAAAACAATTCTTCTCCATAAACACTATAATAATGAGCAATGAGTGAAGAATGTGATCAGTAATGGAGTGATGAGGTCCTCTGCTGGCGGACTGATGAACTGATGACAGCAGAATTGCTTCATTTTAAAATATATTTACAAATTAGAAGTTTTCAATTGCACGCAAACAACACATCTGATCATCTACAGAACCAGTCACATGAATGAGACTTACCACAGAATGAACTTGCAAAACAGTATAATAATGGAGAAACAGCTCTCTGAAATAACACATAATCTACAGTCAGACATTCATCATAATATATACCTGGACAGAAGAATCAGAACTGATTTAGAGAATAAATATTGAGAACCACATTAGCCTGCTTATTACATGGATAAATGCCTAAAAAAATAATAGATGACATTAAATATTGATTTAAGTTACAATTATTTTATTAGATCACCATAATGACAAATAGTTTATTTTGATACAAATCAATTTGACAAGATACAAGACAAACAGTTTTTAGTCTTTCAGCATAAAATGATCTGTACAAACACTTAATAAAGTGAGATCTCTGCTGATGATATGTGAGATTTCAATTATTAGCCTGTTTTTTATTCCCGTTTTGCTGCATGAACGGACGAACAAACAAATTATCTCAAAAAAAGGAAGGAATAATTATTTGAGCAAGAATTACATTTAGAAAACAAGTCAATGTTGTGTTCAGTGTCTTACAAACTTGACATTATTGCATTGAATATATAGGTATAGTCTATCAATAAAATGTGTCAGATGATCTCTGTCATAAGTTGCAATGCTTTGTTGACTTCATTGAGAACATTATAGACAAGTGTAGGTCATGAATGAAAGATTTGGAAATAAAAATATTACCCTGTCCATCACTCAAATTGGCATCATGTCAGATCTCTTCTTTCACTTTTAAACGCTTGTATAAGCGAGTGTGTGTCCCGGTGCTCCATTAGCATATAGGCTACATCATCACTTTACAACGGAAGAATCACTGCAATGCAGCAGGACACGTGAGCATGTTGATCTTCTGTTTGGACTCGGAGTTAGGGATTTTTATTATTCTACATAATATTGTGTCCCCCTCATGCTAGTTTTTTTATTATTATATTCAGAAATAAGACAAAAATGCATTAAATTCAGCCAGCGCAGAATCGCGAAAACCTCGATTTAGTCACAGTTACTACACTGCAAAAAAAAAGCTTTTCTTATTTAGTATTTGTGTCTTGTTTACAGTCCAAATATCTAAAAAGTCTTAAATCAAGATTCGTTTACTAGATGAGTAAAATCCATAAGATATTATGTCTTGTTTTCAGGGGAAATAAATAAAAAATAAGCAAGTTTTATTTGCTTAAAAAAAGCAAAATTATCTGCCAATGGAATAAGAAAAATAATAAAAAAAAATATTTATTTAATTAATTATCTAAAAACAAGATTATTTTTATTATTCCATTGGCAGATAATTTTGCTTTTTTAAAACAAAAACCCGCTTATTTTTTATTTATTTCCCCTGAAAACAAGACATAATATCTTATGGATTTTACTCATAAACGAATCTTGATAAGACTTTTTAGATATTTGGACTGTAAACAAGACACAAATACTAAATAAGAAAAGCTTTTTTTGCAGTGCAGAATTCAGAATCCGGAACAGCGGATTCTGCGCTGGCGGAATTTACTGCATTTTTATCTTATTTCTGAATCACTGCATGAACTGCTGAAATGACCCGCTTTTCATTTCAATGATACTAAACAAACAAACAAAAATCAGAACAGGACCAATCTCAGTATTAGGCCTACCCACATCTCCCACATTCCTCTGGCCCACATACCGAAATGACGGCGATGACGACTCAACAGTTTCATTAAAATTGCATAGGCGATCCATGTAGCCTATGTGTTTTCCACAACATGTGTTCGCATGTGATGAAATAAACGTTTCTAGAGGTTACTATTACATGTAAAACTTAATATAATGTAGGTATTGGGGCGAATACGAATCACGATTATAAAAGAAAGCAAACACTTTCACTTTCTCCTATATCACGTGATTTCAATGTAGCCTATCGTTTACAGGGAATGCATTGACGTCACTTTGCCGCAACACACAGCCGGACTGAGTGGCAGAAGATTGCGTGACCGGATTTAATAGGGGAAACTGAGAAAACACAAATTATCAGTTTAAACTAAATGTTGGACTCGATATAGTGTTCCTTACAACTTAGCAAAGATGTTATCACTAAATATCAATGTTATATCGTCATGTCGTCCAGCCTTAAAACTTGTAGTTTTTTTGTTAGTAAACGTCCAATTATGCAGAATATACGATGCTAAATATTTAATTGATGATTCGTCAATACAATCTAACAATAGTATATGATTTTACTCCAAAATTCAGCATATTGACACAAAAGGATAAAACTGCAAATCCACATTTCTCTGCCTGGATCCAGTTGTTTCTGTGAATCAGTGATTCATTTGCTTCTAGCTTTCAGCAGTCTGTAAATATACCTCAGATGTCTTGACTCTTGTCAAATCTAGTTGTACAGTCAACCTCAAAGCTCTTTCCCCGTTTTAGATGTGTTTTTCGCGGGATTCATGCTGAAAACTGATGCTGCCTCTCAGTCTTTTTGCCACTCAGTGCGCGTGACCGAGACGTCACACGCATCCACTCGCTTTATATAAAGACCCGGAGAGAGCTTTCACTCCCTATCTGGACTCCAGGAGCTGGACAGACTGACACAGACAAGAAACGATCAGGTTTGAGTCTATTGCCTAATAATACCAATTGTATTACTTGTCAATTGTATCAGTAATAGAAATCGTCATGTCTGATATGGAAAAGTAGATTGATTTGATTTTATAGCACATTATATTGACTAAATACACAACAATACGGTATGTAATCTTTTACCACGTTTAATACTAATTTTGGATCACACTTTAAATTAGGTGTCCTGGTCAAAACATAATAGGCCTACAATTGTGTATATTTTATTGCAAAACACTTTTTCTGCTATTGAGGTGGGATACGGGTAAGGTTAGGACAGGTTTGGATGTTTGAGGTTTAAGGGTGGGTTAAGGTGTAAAGGAAGGGTCAACAGCGTAATTATAAATGTAATTACAGAGATTAGCTGTAATCATATGCAGGTATTTAAAAAAAATATAAGTACACTGTAAAAACATGTACACAATATGCATTGTATCAAACGATTAATTAAAACAATAATGTAAAGACAGGTAATATAAAGGGGGGCCTAGTTTTGTATTAACAAATTAAAGGATTTTGATAATCAAGTTAATGAAACATTAGACCATCGAGAGGTTGAAGATTACTAAGTTATAGAGATCATTTAACACTGACACATTTTATTGAGAGACTGTGTCTGTTCATCAATAATGTCAAGGTTGATAGATGATAAACACAAAATTGACTTTTTCCGAAATGTCATGTGTTTTACTGGAGATCAGATTTTTTCCTCTCATTGGGAGTGGCAGGCGGCGGCGTTGAGTCTTTCCATATGGCATGTGGGCATTTGAGATGTGGGAATGTGGGAGATGGGAACTTATACAAGCATTTTAAAGGGAAAAAAAAGATCCGACATGATGCCAATTTGAGTGATGGACAGGGTCATAATTATTTTTATTTCCAAATCTTTCATTCATGACCTACACTTGTCTATAATCTTTTCAACCTGTCCGCTTTGATATAATTTTCCCAGAAACATTAATTTCGTCTGACTGCTTAAAACATAAACATAAAGGAGGAGTTAGATGCACGCCTTAATGTATTTTGGTGCAAATATTTGCTAATCGACACATATTTTATTATTGTTTAAATGTTTTTCTTTTAGAATTTAATTACAAGTCAGCATACTTAAAAAACAAAATTACATTATGTGCTTTTGTTGTATTTTGCAAACTGTTTGTTTTTTTGAGAAATGTCCCTGTTTGGCAAAAGTGAGCTGTTGTTACTTTTTGTCTTTTTGCTCTACCACCACGGAGACTTCTCATCCTCCCCCAAAAGTGAAGACAGTGAAAAACAGACATTAAGAGAGGGGAAAAAAAATTGAACACACCATATCAACTTAGTAATTTTTCTTTTAGATGGACGGACAAGCTAGCCTGGTAATACCAAACTCTGCTACTTCGCTTTGCTTCGTAGACAGAGTCTGGAATGGCATCATTGAAAAGTGTTTTATTTCTCGCTAGGGTGCGCTTGTCTGAAGTATAAAATCATTGGTTACCCGTAAGCCAATCACATAACGTTTGGTTATTACGGTGTGTTATGCGCCAGCTCAGCCGCATCGTACTTCCACTGTAAACACATGTATGATGCGAAAACGAAACCATCGAGCGAAATACCGGAGTGAACTCCTTAACCTGATCCTCCATGAGTGCAACCAAGGGGGACACAATCACAACTATCGCCTTGCCGGCCTTTGGCCTCCCCAGTTTCTCGCTGACGATCGGTAATAGTTGATAAATTAAACTTTTCCCAAAACCTGTCGGCAGTAGGGCCACAACATCACCTCCATTCAAAATGTTTAACAAACGCTCTTCTTGTTCGGGCTTCAGTTTGCAAATGCCGGGAATATTCTCCACAACAGAGCGAATTGCATCCCGTGTCTCCATATCCGCGGTCGTTTTCGATTTACCTAACCTAAAATACAATCTTAAACTCGGCGCTTAGCGTCTACATCACGGCTCTCAGCCCGCCCTCTATTCGTTGATTGGCCGGCTGTTTTCAGGCCGGAGGAAAACTGAGAGATAGGTCGCTATCTCAGGCTGAGTACCGAAGCGAACTGAAATTGAGCGGAAGTACGAAGTCTGACGTAGTCAGGCTACGGAAAAGCCCCCACTTGTTACGATCCCCCTTTCTGGTTTAGTGGGGTGAGAAAAATTAGCAGGGAGAGAGTGAGAGAATTGCCATCTTCAGGACTCAGGACAAGCACACATTTAAAGTAACACTAAGTAACAATTTTCAACCTTCATAATATATTTCCAAGACCCTTGTGATGGTACATCAACTTAAAATAAGTTAAATGACTCGTCTGCCATAGCCTGACGGGGTCTGTATCGCTTTTACTGGCACTATGTAACTTTGGGTTTTGGGTAGGAACTCGTGCACAAAAAGAACTACAAAACTCGACTGCTTTACGTCAAGCGCTACAATAGTCATTATTTACTTTTTCTTCGTTTCTGATGTCGCAATACATCATCCTTTCATGAAATCATGTAACATCTCTACCTTGTCTGTGGACATTGTTCATTCTAAAGCCGGTGCTGGGTAAACAGTGAGCGTGCGTGCGACGGTAGGCTAAATTATTTACGACAGCGGCAATGGACAATTTCGTTTCCAACCAGTAGGGCGACCGAAGAGGAAAAGTTACTTGGTGTTACTTTAAAGTAAAAATATTTTTTTATTTTCAGATATTTTCATTTTATACAATCACTGGGTTATAGATGTAAGGCTTCTGGGGCCCGTGATCAGAGGTGTATAGTCCATGGGTCAGAAAGTAAAAGTCTTGCCATATGTTTATTCCACCCATGACCTCAGTCAGCTGATCTCTATCTCCTGCTGAAAAACTGATAATTAGCAAATCCAGGTGATTGGAACAAAATACTGAGAGATACTCTCATTAACTTCAACACTGCTTCAGTGTTATTTATAACACTCTGAGTGTGGGCTCATATAAACACTGAGCAGTGTTAATTTAACACTGGGGATTTTACTGTGTATGGTTTCAGACACCACTACAAATGCCCCCTCAAATAAGGCATTATTTGAGGGGCCATTTGGATTTGTATAGGGGGCGATTTCGCATTCAGTCTATCTCTGCAACACGTTGGATTAATGACTCTAAACTTTTTGTCTGGCATTAACACTCCACCCTGACCTCACCACATTAATTTGGTGACAGTGCCACCTATTGGTCAGAAGTAATGAGCAATTTTGTCACATTACAAGTCATTTTATTATTTATGCTAGTTTGCTTAAAATCATCTCAATGCCTTTATATACTCAGTAGGTCTTATGCTCTTTGCCATGCGTAGCTCCTCATTTTGCCTCTGTAGAGCTTGTGCCCTTAATTGCTGCTTACAGCATTTGAAATTAGTGCTGTCATGACATGAAATATTGTCTACACACTGTTAAATGAACACTCCTCAGAGTTTATTTGACTACACCGTAAGG
The DNA here is from genome assembly GCA_036326025.1 of Chrosomus eos. NCBI lineage: Eukaryota > Metazoa > Chordata > Actinopteri > Cypriniformes > Leuciscidae > Chrosomus > Chrosomus eos. Next base: position 362,912 of record JAZAVI010000029.1, read on the forward strand.
GAAACAGGTTAAATTAGCTTAAAGGGAACTATTAATTAATTTTTAGGGATTTTTGAAAGAATCACTAATTTAACGGCCAAGCAAATGACACTCTGCAGTGGATATAAATTTCCAAACTGTAGTGAAAACACTATTTATTAGCAAGGTAACTTAGAGATCAGCACATTACACAAGAACACTTCACTCTAAAATACAAACAAGACTTAATTGATTATTCGAACACATAAAACTAATATCTAACACAAACACACACACATTCATACACACACAATAATGTGGTTCTTCTTGTAGTTCTTGTGTTTCTCTTTCCTTCAGTGATTCTGCTTGTTAATAGCAGGTGTTCATCACTAATGCTCAATCATCATTTAATTAAAGCTGCAGTCCGTAACTTTTTTGGGTTAAAAATGATCCATATAAATTTTTGAGCAAGTACATAACCAGCCAGTGTTAAAAAATCTCTACTTGCCGTAGCTCGATTCAAACCGGTAAGCTTGTAATAATGTTTTTAATTCCAGTGGTACTGGTGGATTTCCGCGGGAAATTTGAGCATGTCTTTGCGTCATTACGTCACATCTGTACACATAAAGAAGAGTCTCGGCTAGTAGACCATATTGAGTCATTACGTCACATCTGTACACATAAAGAAGAGTCTCGGCTAGTAGACTATATTGAGTCATTACGTCACATCTGTACACATAAAGAAGAGTCTCGGCTAGTAGACCATATTGAGTCATTACGTCACATCTGTACCAGAGTATGTGAGCGGAGTGGAGCGGCAACAATGTTCTCTCCGCGCTCCAAGCATTTTATAATCACTCCGCTCCAGCTCCGCTCCGGGTTCACCATTTAACGCTCCCCGCTCCACTCCTCGCTCACTGATATCAGAAACACGCTCCGTTTTCGCTCCCCGAGGAAATTGCGAATAAAGTATTTAAGTGCTTTGAAATCTCACAAAATCTCTCCTCATTATAATATATAGGCATATTAAATATATATTTTAAAAACATCATTAGGAGAATAGTTTCAATGTGGTTTATTGGATAGTGTGCAAACTTTTCCTGTACGACATGCTATGCTTATTACATTATCAGCATTAGGCCTATAAGTTAAATATCATTGCTGCTTTTTGCAGAGCATATTTTGTTTGGAAAGAAGAAAATAACGTTTTCATCAGTTATTTTATCTACGGGTCACTACATTTCTTACAGATTTCTGCTCGTTCGAAATCAAACCGAGCACTGTAAGATTACATTTGTTTGAATGCAATGCATTGAGACTCAATCGTGAGAAAGCGATTGCGTGTGTGAAACTGTGAATAAGTGTTACCTGTTTAAAATGTCCTTCACCCGATCCAGCTCGATCACATGAAAGTGCGTATCTAGCAGTAGCACACCATTTTATGTCTCGTACCATTTATAGCCTACACCAAAAACTTGTTTTTTGCTTGCATAGCCTATGATAAGCAGTTTTCGCGTGCATATGATACGCACTTTATGGCGTTCACGCACTTCACACACCTTTAACCAGGGGTTTAGTGCATTTCATTTGCACGCAAAAACTATTTTTTGCTGTATAAATGGCACAAGAAATAAAATGTGTGCTATAGATACGCACTTTCATGAGAATGTGTTGCGCCGCCCGATCATATATTCAGTATAACTAAAACCTCCCGCAGCCACTCATGTCCATCGGCGTCATATCCTTCACATTTTTTTCTGATTTGAGTGATCCATCTGTATCATGCTAGAGTAATGTGTTTAACGTGTGGATCCTTACTAAAAATGCAGTTCTATAATGAGCCGTTGGCATGAATTGTACTCGTGATGGAGCGGCAGTGGAGCGCTCTCGGAGCGAGTGAAAACCACGACGCTCCGACTTTTAAAAAATCCGCTCCGCGCTCCATTCAAAATCACACCGCTCCACTCCTCGCTCCGCTCCCACTCCGCTCCGCTCACATACTCTGATCTGTACACATAAAGAAGAGTCTCGGCTAGTAGACTATATTGAGTCGCTACGTCACATCTGTACACATAAAAGAGTATCGGCTAGTAGGCTATATTGAGTCATAACGTCACATCTATACACATAAAGAAGAGTCTCGGCTAGTAGGCTATATTGAGTCATTACATCACATCTGTACACATAAAGAAGAGTCTCGGCTAGTAGACTATATTGAGTCATTACGTCACATCTGTACACATAAAGAAGAGTCTCGGCTAGTAGACTATATTGAGTCATTACATCACATCTGTACACATAAAGAAGAGTCTCGGCTAGTAAACTATTCAGTCATTACGTCACATCTGTACACATAAAGAAGAGTCTCGGCTAGTAGACTATATTGAGTCATTACATCACATCTGTACACATAAAGAAGAGTCTCGGCTAGTAGACTATATTGAGTCATTACGTCACATCTGTACACATAAAGAAGAGTCTCGGCTAGTAGACTATATTGAGTCATTACATCACATCTGAACACATAAAGAAGAGTCTCGGCTAGTATGAGCTATATTGAGTCATTACGTCACATCTGTACACATAAAGAAGAGTCTCGGCTAGTATGAGCTATATTGAGTCATTACGTCACATCTGAACACATAAAGAAGAGTCTCGCTAGTATGAGCTATATTGAGTCATTACGTCACATCTGTACACATAAAGAAGAGTCTTGGCTAGTAGACTATATTGAGTCATTACCTCACATCTGTACACATAAAGAAGAGTCTCGGCTAGTATGAGCTATATTGAGTCATTACGTCACATCTGTACACATAAAGAAGAGTCTCGGCTCGTAGACTATATTGAGTCATTACGTCACATCTGTACACATAAAGAAGAGTCTCGGCTAGTAGACCATATTGAGTCATTACGTCACATCTGTTCACATAAAGAAGAGTCTCGGCTAGTAGACCATATTGAGTCATTACGTCACATCTGTACACATAAAGAAGAGTCTCGGCTAGTAGACTATATTGAGTCATTACATCACATCTGTACACATAAAGAAGAGTCTCGTCTAGTAGACTATATTGAGTCATTACGTCACATCTGTACACATAAAGAAGAGTCTCGGCTAGTAGACTATATTGAGTCATTACGTCACATCTGAACACATAAAGAAGAGTCTCGGCTAGTAGGCTATATTGAGTCATTACGTCACATCTGTACACATAAAGAAGAGTCTCGGCTAGTAGGCTATGTTGGGTGTGAGGATGCTGGAGGTAGAGATTTGTAGCCTTTTCTCACAGCACTTGATATAATTAAACTTTTCAATTTAATGGCGGATCCAGAAAGATTTAAACGACAATCACTAATGATGAGATTCACTTGTTGTCAAATGCAAAAGACTCGCACAAAAAAAGAGACTGCAACTGGCCCATGCGAACACAAGGATAAATATCGGACAGGCTTTTGAAAGGTGGCGTGAACTCCATGTTTTGAAGGGGTTCAAAACAGATGCAGAGACGGCTTTTTTTCTGCTGGACAAGTAATTCGAACAGTTCAATTATGTAACAGTAGGTCACTTGTTTGCTTAATTCATTCAGTTACTGAGTAACGTTAGGCTACTGAAATACATGTAGTCACGCAATGCTGGTGTTGTTAACATTATGTTGTTAACATTTGCACGCTTTGACGTGATGATAAGCGATTGTTAGATTTAATCAGCGTGATTTACTGCAATGCTTTTTTCCCCTCAGTTGGTCAGAAGAAAAGTGGATGTTACTTACTTTCCGGTGAAAATTATTATGTTGGTCATACTTCCAAAAAGTATAATCTGTGATTCTGAATGACAGTATCCACACCGGTGCGGTGACATAATGTAGCCTACAGCCGTACATTCTCCTCAAACATTAGATTCATCCGCGCTGTGCCATGCCGAGGCACAACTCACGTAAAGTTTATAATTCCGCGAATAACTGCAATTGCAGATTTCAAACAGAGATGGCGACAAAGAGGAAAAGCTACGGATTGCAGCTTTAATCACTGAATTGACCCTTCGCAAAGACCCGCCCTCCTTAGTTACTGTCGCTATGTTCCGACAAGCTACGCCGCTCTCATGTTCTCACACAGTGAAAAATACATCGCGGAGCAGAGAGGAGACTGACAACACGCGGACAGACAGGACAGACCAGGTTACTTTTCGGTTACTTTTGATATTAAGCATGTTAAACAAAGTCTCACCTTTCAAATATGGTCATTTTTTGAAAGAAATTTAAACAATAAATACCGTTTTGTGGCTCTTTAATGTGCCATGAAAGGTTGCTGTAGAGCATCAGTTAAAGCTGCTCGTGATCCGATCATCTCTTCCTTCTAGTTCATTTATAGCATCAAATAAACATGAATTAACATAAGAAGGAATGTTGTTTTAACCGCGGAAATGCGCCAGTATATTCAGTTTTTCAAGTTCAAATCCTCCCATGTTAATCTACTATCTCTCCTGACTGCTTGATCCGACAAAATGGCGGATGGCGAAGTATGATTGGTCAGAACACCTGTCAATCAAGCTCCACGCGAAGGGTCAATTGTCTAATTAACACTCTGTAGTGTGGACATATACAGTAATGGTGTGTTCACACCAAAAGCGATGAGTATATTTGCTTCGCCTTACTCGCTCTAGATTACTTGCGGGATGTTTTTTGTTTCTCACTCGAATATAAACATTGAGTATCTTCACATTTTTACTTCATAGGCTATGGTCTTCACGCACATCAACAACAACAACATTTCTTTCTGCCATTTTTCTGTCATCAACCATGTTGGAGATAATTACTCTTGTCTGTACCTGTTGTGAAACTCCGAAATGCCGAGGTATCTGGGTTCACAGGACCATCCAGAGCAGGGGTGGAGTGGCAATCGGGAGAGATGCATTTTCTCAGGAGAGAATGCATTTTATTTTGTGATTTCACTGGAACGAATAGAGAGTCTCCGCAACGGCCATAGATTGAAGAGCGCGTCCGAATGAAGACAAGCCACAAGAGAACAACTGTATCCATGCAACTGATAGCAGCGGCAACGAGCGCTCAGCTTGATTTCAAAAACAACACATAGATCGTCTCTTATTTAATAACGAACTAAATGAATGAAGATGTTTTATTTATTTGTATTAGGTACATCCGTGCCTCAATGTTTCAAAAAGTGGTGGGGACAATATCGATCCTGAGAAAAAGTGGTTTGGACATGTCCCATCCGTTCCACCCGCAAATTACGCCTATTACATGACTTTGCTGGATCTAAACAAATCAATCTAACCATAGATGTTTCCAGTAGCGGTGGCTTTCTTAATCTATTTAAAATAATTTTGCAAGGGTTCTATGACAGTATATTTTTTACCCCAAAAAAACAAAACAATGCAATGCAAATAATTACATTTGCGCTTGGTTTGTACACGTCATAAGTGTTCATTTAAAACTATTGTATTTAGCTGTGGGATTAAAAGTTGTAAGATGAAAATAAACAGAGTGAAACACAATTTAACAGTGTTCAACTGTAAATTCATTTACGGCAGCAAACTGTAGAAAAACAGTAATTTACTGGCAACCACAGCTGCCAGTAGATTACCGTAAAGTCAAGGAAAAAACAATAATATACTGTAAAACATAACAGTCATTTGTACTAAACTTTGCTAAACTAAACTAAAGTTAATTTGACTGAAATGTTAGTGAACGTTATTAGAAAAAAGTTGATTTGGGGAGTTTATATTAAACTGAGCTGTTTTTATGTATTTTTGCACAAGATAGATCAGTAACTCGTCACAAACAAATTAGTCATATATGCATTTCAGCAAAATGTTATGGAATTTATTTCTTCTGAATACATTTTAGAAGTTGAAGGAGCCAACAAGCAACTGGCTTTTGTTTTATTTTTAATAACACTGTAGTCTACACGCTATATAAAACCTGTTTTGTGTGTGTGTGTGTTTTCTGTGTGCAGAGTAGAACAGAACTGGCATAAATCAGAGCAGCAGAAGTTTCTGTTTATCTGACAGATCACAACAAACCTCATCATGTGAGTATCTTTCTGTCTCTACAACATAAACTTCAGTTCTGAATCAAGCAGAATTTTGACACAAAGGTTTGTTTGTTTTTCCATTGTTTTTCTGGGCCAGACCTGATAAAAAGATCGTTGAAGACTTTGAAGATCAAAACCAGATTGAGTCAAGAGTGCTTGATTCCAAATTTGTTCTGAAATCTCTGTTGCATCAAGATGAGTTATCAGGTAAATCAGGTAAAAATGGTAAAACCACTTCCCATATCTGGCACTTGTGTAATACTGATCTGGTCCACATGCAGCGAATGATGGTACTTGGTCGGACCGCTCCTGTTTGCCAGATCTGGGCCATCATGAAGTAGAATGATTCACTAAACTAAAATTAGTGGTTTCCTTTGCAACAAATGATGTGCTTTGATAAACACTGTTAAAAAGATAACTAACATAAATAAAATATAAAGAGTCAAACTGACCAACTAAAGGAACACTGATCACCACAATGGTGACCAAACATTTTCAATAAAACATCAACATCTAAACCTTTGTTAATTCTCAAAAAGAACTTCTGTAGATGAATGACAGAAATAAGGTCAAACTGGTTTGTAATAAGAGAGATTTCATGTTTTTCAGTTGATTTAATCTAAGGCTGTGTCTGTTAGTCAGTTGTAGTTCTTGTGTTTCTCTTTTCTTCAGTGATTCTGCTTGATATCATCAAGTGTCTTCAATAATCGAACAATCATCACTCAATTAATCACTTCATTATTTCATTAACTCTAACACTGCTTCAGTGTTACTTTTAACACTCTGCTGGTGGTTGTGAACACCGAGCGGTGTTAATGTAACACCAGGGAATTTACTGTGTGCTATTGCTAACTAATAGTTTAATACAGGTATCTCCAACCCTGCTCTGGAGAGCTACTGGCCTGCAGATTTTAGCTCCAACCCCAATCAAACACACCTGGACCAGCTAATGAAGCTGTTCATTGGTTACTTGATAATCACAGACAGCTGTGTTGGAACAGGGTTGGAACTGAAGTCTGCAGGTCGGTAGCTCTCCAGGAGCAGGGTTGGAGACCCCTGGCTAGCTAATGCAATCTAATTATTTAGTCATGTGACTGTAAGGTTACGAATGAAATGGTCCCGAAACAGAAGTGCCCAAAATCTTGGTCTTTTATTATGAAAGAATATGAATGTACACTTCACAGAAACCAGCGCTGGGGAGAAGAGTCTCGCCCCAATATCCTTTGTCCATGGTTTATATAGTGAAAATCCAAGGGGAGTAAAACAAATCTTGACCAATAGAACCATACCTTACATCATTGGATATCATATAGACTTTATATAACATCGTCCTTATATGGTAAAAACATCTTGCTAGGACCAGCTTTGCCTTGTGGTCCCGGCAACTTTCTAATACACATTTTATAGAGGCAGACGAACAGGAATTATAGAGAGGAGGGGGCGAGCTGCTCTCTCCTCTACTAATGGATCCCAGCTGTTTAACTTACATCTATACCAAAGAATGTGCATACGTGGCAAACAGATATACAATATGGATCATATAATCTTTCTTGTGTTATAGACTTATGCTGAGGGAGAGAATATTTCTTACAATCGGCCCTTTGATAAGATAATTATCATATAATAGAATTATCATATCACATCATTCTCAGCATAGTCATTCTAGTACAATAATACATAAAATATCCTTCAATCAAACATTTCCTTCAAACTCATTAATACTTGACAGTTCTGTTCATCAAATCATTTTGAGAAAATACAAAAGTGTGGTAATAGATTCAATCATCCCAGTTATACTGGTGAATAACGGGTAGTCTAATTCTTCTTCTGTTGTTGGTGATTTAACCCTTACAGAAGCACTTTGTGGCATTTTTGTGCATACATAGCAGTCACCTATTTTTCCTCTGGACATGAATCCGCATGTGGCTCTTCTTCTGGATTCAGTCAAGTTTCATTACCACTGCTAATAATGGCTTGTGTATGACTAAGTACGTCTGTCAGCACAAACAGATATATCAATTTTGCAGACCTGACTTAATGGATTTAATGACAATCATTGCTAATTTCAATCAGCAATCCCGTTCTTCGTCTACTTCTCTTCCTCGTTCTCCTTTCGATCAGTGCTGTATTTCTTTTCCCGCATAGGCTTATGCGTTCCCCTGTGGTGGCGCCACCTTTACTCTGTTAGCATGGATCCACTGCTGCTGGATGTCAATCAGAACACCGGTCCTCGTCACAGCGATCACCGAGTCTCGTGGGCTTCAGACACTTTATCAGCACCTTTTGTCCTGGAATGAAAGGATGAGTTGGCTTTTCTGAAGGAAGAGGGAGAGACAGAGAAACATCACCATTTATGCCATTAAACGTTCTAACTAGGGAATCCACGTAATCCGTGATGATCACCTCCGTGTCACCTGTGGAGAGATTGCCAGCGCGACCTCTGACCCAAGAAGGTCGGGAAAGGTCTACCCATCAGAATTTCAAATAGAGACATTTTTGTGGTTGCTGATGTGGACATTCTTATTTCTGCCAATACGGCAGGCAACAAATCAACCCAATTTTCTGCCAGTATCTATCTAGTATCTCAGTATCTACCAATTGATATTAAGCTCTTTAGCTAATAATTGTGTGCCTTTTAAAGCAAACAGAGTTCCATTATCGATTGCTATAACGGTTGGAATACCGAAACGCGGTATAATTTTTTTTTCCAGAACCTTTACAACCGTCTGAGCATTTTCTTTACCACACAGAAAAGCTTCAGGCCACTTAGTAAATTGATCCACAATCACGAGCAAGTAGACCTATTTGTGATTTCCACATGGAGGCATGTGTAACGTAAATCTATAAATATTGAAAAGGAAGCTCAGGATGCGGCAAAGCGTCGTGGCGTGTTGCCTTGTGTCTGTTTGTTCGTTCACACACACCAGGCAAGCATCCAATATCAACAAAGTATTCTTTTCGAACATTTGCTATGCAGTATGATGGATTCAAATTCTGCATCACTTTCTCTTTTGTCACATGTGATACACCATGATAATGTCTGCACAGCATTACAACGGTGGGTGTTGGTAGAGCGATTATACCTTGTTTGTCTCTTAAGATACCAGCTTGATCTGGTTTTACTTCATTGGCTGCCCAGTGATTCAAATCGTTTTGAGTAGGATTAGCCTGCAGTACTTTAATATCCAAATCATTAATCAGCGACGAATTCATCATATGCACTTCGGTGCTCTTTTCGTTCACGTGTGGACTAAGTATTACTTCTTTAGCGGCCCATTTCGCAACTTCATCTGCAAATCTGTTTCCTCTAGCCTCATCCGATTCACCTGTTTTATGACCAGCTACTTTAATCACAGCAAGTTTCGACGGTTGCTGCGCTGCACTGATGAGCTCGGCCACAATGTTGTGATGGGAAATTGGTTTTCCTTCGGAGGTTTTGAAATTTCTTTCCTCCCACAATTTAGCAAAATCATGGACAACGCCATATGCGTACTTTGAGTCAGTGTATATATTGATGCACTGACCTTTCGCCAATTGACAAGCTCTCGTTAGGGCAATTAATTCTGCAACTTGTGCTGATTTATATGGCAACGAATATGCCTCAATTACACTCTCCTCCACTCTATCTCCCTCCTCCAGGACAGATATATAAAATATCTGGCCTGCAGGCAGTCGAAGTTTGGATTCTGGTCAGGCAGTCGTGGTCGTCACTCTCAAATTCACCATCCTTCAACAACCTGTGCAAATGTACAGTCATAAATAACCATAAATAACAGAAGTTACTTTCAACGTTAAATTAGCAGTTGCTAATAATATAGCCTCATAGCCTGAACGGCGTTGAGCAGTCATGTGATGCGTAGAAAGAAGTGTGTACTATAAGTGGATGTGATAAAACAACCTTTTCAGCATCCTGCACCATCATTGCTGTAGCAGCCACTGCACGCAAACAGGCATGCAGTCCCCTAGCCACTGAATCAAGGGTTTTAGATAAATAAGCTACTGGACAAAAGTGTCCCCATGCTCTTGGGCCAGGATTACAGCGGCTGTGTCTCCACCTTTGTGCACGCATAGATGAATCTCCTTTGCATTTAACAAAGAGGGCCTTGGGCAGGCGGCCTTAAGAGAGAGGTTTTGAAATGTCTGAATGCTTGAGTCATGTCAGCTTTCCATGTAATGTCCTCTTTATCATTCAGCGTATCTTCTCGCAGGATTTTTGTCATACCTGGAGCAATGTGCCACCCATAATCGACAGTAATTGACCAGTCCCAGAAAGCTTTGCATTTGCTTCTGTGTTGAGGGATGCTTGAATGAAGCGATGGCTTTTCCTCTGTCCGCAGACAGGCGAACTTTGCCTTGTGACAGTTCATGGCCGAGGTAATTGACTTTTCTCTGCACCCACTGAAGTTTCTCTTTAGATGCTTTGAAACCAGCCTCTGCTAAAATGTTCCAGACAATTGTAGTGGCAACAGCACACATGTCCTCAGAGGCACCAGTAACGAGAATGTCATCGTCATCAGCGTAGGAGCAGGCAGGTGTCAGGAGGGAGTCTGACATCCGTCATTGTTGCGTGCATTTCAGTGGAGAAAACAGCTGGAGAATCACTGAACCCTTGAGAGGGAGTCTTGTAATTCTGAAAACAGAAAGCAAAATGTGGCTGATTTCGTTGGTCAACAGGATGAGTGAAGAAGGCGGAGCATAAATCAAATAACGGAATAGAATGCATGTTCTAAGGGATAGAATTAACAATAGTTTGTGCATCTGGCACAATAGGAGCAAGTGGCTTTATCAAATCATTAATTCTTCTCAGGTCCTGCGTTAAACGACAAGAACCATTTGCTTTCCTGATTGGATTGATTGGTGTGTTGTAAGGTGAATAAGCGCGAACCAGAATGCCTTGAACCAGAAAATGATAAATGAGGGCCGAAGTCCCTCCTCTTGTTGCTTTAAAAGCAGATATTGTTTTTGAAAAAACAGGCCTATTCGTTGTCAAATTTGCCACATAGGGTTGGATATCAAGAAGTCCTACGTCATTCTTATGTACCGCCCACAATTTTGGGTTTACTTCCGCTACTTCCTGTCCGAGCTCAGTTGCAGACACATCTTAGAAGAGAGCACTTCCTGTGTCGGTTGTAAGAGAGAAAGCTGCAGGAAACAGAAGTTTCAGAGAGTCAGAGTCAAATTCATGTTTAACATTAACGGTCTACCCTTATAGGCAGAATGAAGAATTTGGTATTATTGCAAAATCATGCATTTTGAACAACGATGGTACATCCTGAGAAGTAGCCGGTAAAGTTGGTGTCATTGCACAATTTGTAATTGAGCCCGTGTACACAACAGAAGACAGTGATGAAAGGCTTGCCTATGAGAAAAAAAAATATATGGTTCATAGTCAACATTTAATTCAATAAATGGCAAAAAAAACATGTGATTTATTCGGTTAACTCTAAAAAATGTATTCGGAAAAATTGTCAGGCCTGATAGACCTGCTGCTTCGGGCTGGGAGAAAACAAAGGAGGGGGTTTTGGCCCGTAGCCAGCAGAGCGCCTAAACATCTGGTTCTCATTTTTTTCCGCTGGAGCCTTCAAGCTCTTTTTCTACAAAGACGTGCAGGATGGCCCAAACATCCGCATAAATAACAAGTTATTGGCTTTTCACCATAGGTTGACGAGCGATTTTGGACGTCAGCATTAACTTGAAGCATTGCTGGAAATTTTTCTGGAGGAATTAAAGCTCCGGCAGAGGAAGCGTCTGCCCAATACATCAACAAAAATGTTACTAATTTTTTGTTGTAGTCATTCGAATCAATTATGTAGTCTCATTGAGCATGTTATTTAGAAATGTGTTCACAAACAGCAAAGAATTATTATCATCAACAGGACTCGCAGATTCGTGATTTCAAGCATGTCGAAATCGATTAAAAAATGCAACAGGACTTTCGCCCACCTTCTGTTTCGAGTTTGCTGCAAGGGAAATATCTTGTCTAGCAGAAGAAAGTTTTACTAAAAATGCCGTCAGTTGTTTAAAAAAAAATGTTTGAGTCTATGCGCACTGCCCCAAATCCAGTCAGACTTAATGTTAGAGTCCCCATAATCAGAAACGCGCTCTTCACTAGTGGGGTCTGACAAATCGATCGGTTCTGAGTCTTTCAACACAATAATGCGAGCGGGTGGAGCGTCATTTGAAGGGTGCAACAGATCAACCTCATCAATTAATTCTTCCTCTGTAATTTCAGCAGGCAATGTTTTAGTCAGAATAAAGCGATAATCACGACCAGTAAGTTGGCTGTTAACCATTTCAGTACCGACACATACTGGTGTAGTGACCGAGCTGGGTCTGGCAATTCTTTGCAAATTGCCATTAGCCTACCTCAGAAATTTGTAACGGATGAACTTTAAATCCATCTGTCGTTTCAACAAATGGACATAAAGTAGTGAGATCAGGGTACAGCCTGTTTTTCTTTCTAGTTTCGGTCGGAATACACTCGTATTTTGGAGGGGAGGGGGGATTCCCTGTCACAGTCTGTGAAGCAGCCGTTTGATTCACAGAGTGTGTGTGCTGATTTTCCTGCTCCTGCGGCAGAGCTTTTTTCTGTCTGAGTTGCAGAGGAAAAGGCAGGAAAAACTGCTCGCTCACCTACAGCCAATTCAGCTTTTGGGACAATCTTCTTGTCCAAATTCTCAATTTTTTCTGGGCCTTTATTCCAATAACTCAGCATGTCTTTCCAGACTTTATAAGATTGTTTCATATACGAATAATCCCAATCGGGATCACCCCAATTTCCAAAAATCATGTCTTTTGCCTCACGCATATCTTTATCTTTAAATGAGCCGTCACGAGGAAACGGATCTAATTGCGTTTTGCCAGTCGACCAGCCAGCTAAATTTGACAAATATGGCTCAGCAAAAAATGCTTGATTATTTCTAATCATAAAAATTTTCGGCGATTCATTTACAAACGGCGGACTAATTTTATTACCCATTGTAAACACACAAATATGTCTCCTCAATGCAACTTAAATAAAGTTCAGTATGGCCAAATAGAAAACAAAGAAAAGTATACAAGTTCAAATTAGTTGTGTTAGTACATTGGCCATAAAGAGAGAAATAAGAGCAAAGAGAAAGAGAGAGAAAGGAAAGAAAAAAAAATTAAAATAGTGATTTATTCATTCATAATCCAAGACCAAAGGTAAATTGAAATAGACTTTGCGAGAGAAAAACCAATTGTCTCAACGTCAAATCTATTTCCAAACGAAGAAAAGTGATCAATTTCTCTTTCGTTCTTCCCGTATTTTATAAACACGAGGAAACGTCCCGCATCCTTCGACACGACGGACAACGTCCCGCATCCTTCGACACGACGGACAGATAACGTCCCGTGTTGTTTTAACACGACGGACCAATAACGTCCCGTTTTATTCAAAACGACGGACCACGTCCCGTATCTTTTTATACGACGGACCAATAAATACAAGTAAAATCACGGCACTTATAAATCTGTTTTCTCAACAGACAGGAAGAATCAATCTTTCTCTTATATAAAAAGAAAGTAATTCTTACCTGTCTGGAGAAATCCCGGACGAGCCCCCAACTGTAAGGTTACGAATGAAATGGTCCCGAAACAGAAGTGCCCAAAATCTTGGTCTTTTATTATGAAAGAATATGAATGTACACTTCACAGAAACCAGCGCTGGGGAGAAGAGTCTCGCCCCAATATCCTTTGTCCATGGTTTATATAGTGAAAATCCAAGGGAGTAAAACAAATCTTGACCAATAGAACCATACCTTACATCATTGGATATCATATAGACTTTATATAACATCGTCCTTATATGGTAAAAACATCTTGCTAGGACCAGCTTTGCCTTGTGGTCCCGGCAACTTTCTAATACACATTTTATAGAGGCAGACGAACAGGAATTATAGAGAGGAGGGGGCGAGCTGCTCTCTCCTCTACTAATGGATCCCAGCTGTTTAACTTACATCTATACCAAAGAATGTGCATACGTGGCAAACAGATATACAATATGGATCATATAATCTTTCTTGTGTTATAGACTTATGCTGAGGGAGAGAATAAAAATAATTCTGTTAGGGAACCATATTAAAATCACTTAATTGGGTTATTTACAAAAATACTTCATTCAATGATATTGAAATGATGTGAACATTATGTTAATTTAACTTAATAAATGTATGTGGAACCGATGGAGATGATCAAATCATGTAAATCCAACACGCTTTTTTTTTTTTTTCTCAGTTCGGAGGTTTTAAACGCAGATGTTCAGCAAAAGATGCATCGGAATCCAAACATTCAAATAAGGCTTCAGGGATTTTCTTCATACGGATCCCATTCTCATACATGATTAAAAATGAACAAATCATTGCTACACGTACATCTAGTGAAGATAAACAAAATGCCAGAGTTATTTATAAATTAATTGATGGAGTTCCTTCAGGCACTGAAATAAGGATAAGAAAATCTTATGTCATGTCATTCGACAATAGAACCATGAATGCTGAATGGGTGTATGAGATCCTGAACAAGAGTACTTTACCTGAAAGAGCTGAAAGGGATCCAAACTGTTCGAAGCAAATGAGCTTTGGAACGAACACATTTAATGACGAAGACTATCATCAAGGTCATCTTGCTGCGGCTGCCAATCACACGTGGTGTATGGAGGCCTATCATGACACGTACTTGATGAGCAACATGGCACCACAGCTTAGGGACTTAAACAACGGTGTCTGGAAAATCCTTGAGAATCATTGTCGAGAAATAGTTATGAAAGACAACGTCCGTAATGTGCATGTGTACACTGGACCACTTTACCTGAGTGAGCCAACAGAAGGACTTGATACTGAGTCTGAGTCTGAGGATGAGAATTTACATCGGTCTGACCCAAGTAATATGGAGCGTTTGGGAGGAAAAGTAAAGCCAACTCACTTCTTTAAGGTGATAATTGTTGAAAACAAGGATGGGACAGTAAAAGAGCCAGAATGCTATCGGATGCCCAATACGAATCCAGAATACGAGACAACCTCAGAAAATTATAAATCCGAGATGCCAGACATTCCAGACAATATTAATTTACTATCCAACTATTGGAAGCACATTGACGTTATTGAGGCTCAGTCTGGGCTGAAATTCAAAGAACGCCGTCCCAATGTGGATCTGGTGGAGTTACATACAATTACATTGACAGGAGAACACAAAAATGGAGAGTTGTGCAGCGCTACAATAGATGTCAATTGCCCGTTTCAGGCGTGACTGTGTCACAGGAGCGAGGATCCCAGACTGCAACCAGACTTAAGAGAAAATAATGAATTATTATTTTAAATACAAGTATTGGGTTTCAACTTACTCAAATATTTAACAATGCAAATGTTTAAAAAACTATTTTAAGCTGTTTAAATTTCACTTATATCTTATCAAGAAGCGATCTTATAGATGTATGTTTTTCTTTATTTTGTACATAAATGGACCAAAATGAACATATTTAGAACATAGTTTGTGAAACCTGTTTTGTTTCAAACTTTCAATAAACATCAGCTGTCACAGTTGCTAGGCGACAACAGCTTTCCTCCGTAGGCCAGACCGCCCCATTTAACAACGCTCGATTAAACTTTGTGGACTTGGAAGGATGCAGCCTCTGAATTGGGACATGGCTTATAAGCGACGTGTGCAGTAAATTATTATATTTACATCATGACACGGAAACACATTGAGTTGTGTTTGTGTTTGAGTTGTCTTCTCTCATTAGTGTGTTTGGATGAGCTGACCATCTGAAGGAAAGTTTAGCAGTTAGCTTGCAGTTTTTTTACTAGGTAATAATCTTATAATGTATATAGATGCACATCATTCAAAAATGTTTCTCATGATCTTAAACACTGTTAAAAAATAGTTAGTGTGAAATTACAGTATATTCCAGGTTAATAATTGCATGACTTTCTCAGTAATTCCACAGTAGGACTTCTCTTGTATCTAACGGCACTCTTGGAATATCATACTGTATTTCTATAGTGCATTTGTATTACCCAGCATGCAGTGCGCCATGAATAGATTATGCTGTAGAGTTTCTTGATGATGTCACATCTTTCAAAGATGATTCAGCAGCGTTATTGTAAAATAATCCTCTTTAAACATGTACATTTCTGGCTAGTGTTTGCAGTGCACCTTTTGATCTGAGAGATTGAACTTAAATGCTTGAAATATTTTTTTTATATTGTAGACAAACATATGATTATGCTTATGTATTTTTTTCTTTCTTTACAAAACTAAATATTGTGAAATGTGAAGTGTGCAGTTCTGCAAATTAAGGGTGTTTTCTTTGAAGCTAAAAAAACCTCACTTTGATTTATGTACTACAATAACCCCATTGTTCATATTGTTTTTATAGTTCTGATGACTTTTTTTCTATTTTATTTTATTATAAAAACATAATGAGTGTTTCCAAATGTGTATCTGAGTGAACTAACACATTAATGTGTTTTAATGAGCAGTTAGATATTCACTTATAATTATATCAATATTATCATAACTATATCATTAGACATAATTGTGATCATATCATATCAATTACATCATCATATCACTCTTCCTTTGATGTGTTTGCACTGGTTTTGTATTGAAATTGTTTTGCAAGCAGGTTGAAACGGAGTCTGTGAATGTTAACACACTTTTAGAAAGAAATGTGAAACTAGAAAATAAAAATGTAACCACATTCTGTACTCGAAAAAGATCAGATGAAATAACAACCTATTTACAATCTGCATCGTTGTCTCATTATTTCCCAAATCACCTCCAACATCACAAAGAACACGGTAATATTTTACAGAAATTATAAACAATGAGAAAACATTTAGCTGAATACATTTACCTCATTATGATTATAAACATCAACCTCCTCCTCTTATTTCTCATGGTTAACATTGTTCATTGTCTTATTATGTGGTTTGTTATCACTTCTTAAAATCTACCTATCTGTAATCTCATCTCCTATTGCTCATTTGATCAACTGTTCTCTTCCGGGTCGGTCCTGCTATCATTAAAAATGACTGCGGTCACTCCTATTTTAAAGAACCAGAGCTAGATTCCTAATTATTACTAATGTCCTCCTAATATCTGCTGATTCTGGTTGTCTTACTCTTCTCATCATGCTTGACTTAACAGAAGCTTCTCATCACAGACTTACCTCTCGGCTATCAGATATCGGCAGTGTAAAATAAACAACATTTTTACAAGACTGTGTACTTTGCCAATCACCCTGCCAAGTGTTACACAGGAACCCGATTCTCAGCAACAAACTATATAACAATGCAAACGCAACATAAATGTAATTATTCATCTGATCTGCTAATTTTTAATGTGAACTTGAACTTGTGAAACAGTATTATTATAAAAAATAAGCAGATTATTTAAAGTATTGTATCCTGTACAGTCAGACGGTCGTCATAAAATAAACCCAGACAGGAGAATCAGGACTTATTAGATAATGGATATTAAGGTGCTGACGCACAAAATGTTGAGAACCACCTTGAGCATGCTTATTATATGGATAAAATAAAATAATTAAATGAATAGATAGGCCTGCACAAAATATTGATTTGAGTCAAAATTATTTTATTATTACCACAATGACAAATATATATATATACAGTATATATACAGTATATAAGCAACAAGACAAACATTACACAATTAATTTACACATTCATATTTATTACTCTTAAACGTACTCCCCAAATAATATAAATTCCCTCTCGTTCAGTTAAGTTTGTCTCTAACGGCACATTTTTCATTATCCTGCTCTAAATGGAGACTCTTGACACTTTAATAGTAAATCAATAGTTTTGAGGATGAATTAACCTTCAAGTATTTGATTTTATTAGATTTTTGCATTTTCATGTATTTTTGGCAAATCTTAACCTTAAAAACCTTAAAGGGGTGGTTGATTATGATTTCACTTTTCTAACTTTTGTTAGTGTGTAATGTTGCTGTTTGAGCAAAAACAACATCTGCAAAGTTACAACACTCAAAGTCCAAAGCAAAGGGAGATATTTTCTTTTAAAAATATATATTTTTAAGGACTACAACAAACGGCTGGTAGGGACTACACAACATTCCTCCGGGGTTAATGACATCACCAACCCTAAAATTTACATAAACCCCGCCCAGTGAACATGATGTATAGATTCTGAAGACAGAATATGCTAATCAATGACTAGAAGATAACTACACATAAGCATTGCTGCCAACTCTCATGCATTGGCCGTGAGACCAATTGATTGGTTTCACATGCTCACACGGCACACCCCCGATTTCTCACGCTGAAGTGTCAACCCGGTCGGTCAAATGCCTGAAAGATGAGTTTATCTACAGATCTACCTGTTGAGCCACTCGTGATCGACTAGTTATACCGCAAATTAGTTAAAAATCTCCCGTAATCTAGAGCGAAGCGTGCATGCGAGACAGAGATTGTGCTCCAAACCGCGTAGAGCGAGCGAGAGACCTTGCTTGTACAAATATCACTCCAAGCAAAACTCAAAAGTTGGCAAGTATGCATAAGCTACATAAATTCGGCAACTAACCGTTCAGAAATGTTGTCTACATGTTGTCACTTCTTCTTGAGTCTCTCCATCTTTCTGACTCCGGTTTGAACATCAACGACTAAAAGTTTTTGAAATTTTCAGGACACAAGCTGTTGTAACTCCGCCCCCTTTGCCGGGAGCAGCAGCTCATTTGCATTTAAAGGGATGGACATCAAAAACTGACAATTTTAACCTGCTTATTAATCTATCTGTGCTGTATTTTGAGCTAAAACTTCACATACACACTCTGGGGACATCAAGGACTTGTTTTACATCTTGTGAAAAGGGCATTATTCCACCCAATTAAAAACCTAAGCAGCATATTACAAAAGGATTCTTAAAAAAATAAACTATAATAAATAATACAGTCTGAGGTTTTCAATAAATAAATAAATGTCATTCTCCTCTTTTTTTCCCTACATCTGTAACCTGTACTTTGTCCTTAAACATATTTATCCTCAATGAGTGTCTCTATATGGTCTGTTCTTCTATCAGATCTCCATGAGTGAAGAGAATGATGGATTACTGTAACACCTCCTGACCAAACAACAGAAACGCATGTCATTAACTCAGGCATTTCATTTGTGTTAGTGAATCCAGGAGTATCAACTACAGACACAGATCTTGCCTTTGTTTCTCTTGTTATTTTCTCTCTTTTTCCTCTCTCTATTTCTGCTGTTCCTCTTGTCTTAATCTGTGAGCACCTTGAAGCGTGTCATTACTGTAGTGTCCTCCTCCATTCTGCTC
>JAZAVI010000029.1:382357-514857 GCA_036326025.1 Chrosomus eos
AGTTATACCTGCCAGTTGCATCAAACGAATAAAATAAATAATTTAATCGTTGTTGTTAATATTATGACATTCATAATTTGAAATATTGTTTGTGATCATATGATGTTGATTATTGCATACTGTGTTTCTGCATAAATATCCTAGAATGTGTGAGATAAAATAAAGGATTTCTTTAAAAAAATATAAAAAAAATCATTTCTTTTAGGCACACTCAGTATATCATAGATTTTTTCAGTCATTTGAATCTCAACAATGGTGACGAGCTGTAATATCCTCAATTTAGGAAATGTATATTACTATTTGATCTATTACTGATCTTATTTTTTTCATACCGCAATGCATGATGGAGCCATTTATGAATGTGTTTGGTGGCAAGATGGATTATGATTGTCACCAATGGTTGAGATTCTCTGGCTGATTATTGGTGTCTGTGTTTTATATTAATTGCATTTGAAAGTGATTTGATCAGAACAATTTTTATTAAATGTTTTGGATTATAAGTAAAATACAATTGTCATATGCTGCAAAACCACTAAAATGTTGCTATCAAGTTAAACCAGATCATCTGAATGAGTTTCATTTTTCAGATCACAGCATGATTATGTCAAATCATAACCAACACTATCAGATCACACTTGTCTTTGTTCATTTGACTGTAATAAATCAATAACAGCAGACAAACAAAATCTAAAGTTAATAATCTAAGGGTCAAGAGCCCAACTAAAGCAAACACTGATCGCCATAACGGTGGCTTACAATTTGTGATTTTCTCCTTCAGTGATTCTGCTTGTTATCATCAGGTGTCTTCAATAATGCTCAATGGTCACTAAATTAATCACTTAATTATCTCATTAACTTTAACACTCTTGAGTGTTAATTTAACACTCATATCTGCATCATATCATCCATCTGAAAGCAGGTGAAGGTGATTTACAACTAATCAAGGAACCGGCTTTACTGATTAGATGCGCATAACAACATCGTGTGATTAATCGTGCAGCCCTATGAAAAAGTACATCTTCAAATATAGTAATTAGTTCTATTTGTATGATGTAATTTTAATACACACAGTTTTAGATGTTTTTAATGCTAAAACATTTTGATAACTTTAAGAAAGCACAATTTAAAACTTTTATTTATTTAATTATCGTATTATATTTTTAAATGTATTAATTATTTATTTATTTTATGTCTAAACGTTTTAACATTTTACAAAATGTATGGTGACCTCTAAAAAACTATATTTTTAACACAATGTAGTTTTAATATTATGACGTGTTTTATGTAAAATGTAACACATTTGACAAAAATAATGAAGGTTAAATGTATCTTTTGTAATGAAAAAAAAAACTTTTAACGTCTTTTCTGTAAATAACTGGATGTTGATCTTTTAACGTTTTAACATTTTAGATGTTTTATGAACTAAAACATTTTGATAACTTTAAGAAATGCAGTTTAAACAACTTACAAGTGTGTGTGAACACTGAAGGCATATTAGATCTATTTGTTTGATGTAAGTAATTTTAATACAAACGGTTTTAATGCTAGAACATTTTGATAACGTTAAGAAAACAGCTTTTAAACTTTTTTCATTAATGTTTTAAGTGTATGAACACTAAACACAAAAGTATCTTAATGATATAAATTGTTTTAATAGTTTTAAGCACTGTGTGTTATTGCGGAAAACACAATTTTAACTTTCTCATTAATGTTTTAATGGTTTTAATCACTACGTGTTATGTGAAAAGCACAACTTTTGCCCCAAAATATATGTTATTTTTGTGATTGAAAACTCTTTTTAAAACAGATGTTTATGTAAAATGAAACATTTTACTAAATAATGTGTAAAGGTAAAGACATATGTATCTTAATGGTTTTAATTACTACGTGTTATAACCCCTTTTCTTTAATAAAAAACACTAAACCTATCTCTGTTTTCTGTCATCCTTCTTAAAAAGATTGAAAATGTATTGTTTGAATGTTTTTCCATCATTTTGAACATTTTTTACATTGATCAAGACAGGTGCCCGTAACAGGTGTACAACACGTGCCCAGACCGGAACCGGTTCGGATGGGAGGGGTTCCGTACCGTGGGAATTCCCACGGTCACATGACCTCTCCGGAAGCGGCTAAGCGTGGGAAAAGGGGGCGAGGCTAAGCGTGGGGGAAAAGGGGTGGGGCTAAGCGTGGGAAAAGGGGGCGTGGTCCGGAAGTGGGTGGGAGGGGGCGGGACTAAGCGTGGGAAAAGGGGGCGGGGCTAAGCGTGGGAAAAAGGGGCGGGGCTTAGCGTGGGAACCAATCATAGGGGGGCAATAAACCTGTCAGTTTGATGGATGTCGCCCCATATACTCTCTCTCAGGACCTAAAGACACATTATAGAGATGCACAAAGCAAAAAACTACAAAATCATGTCTAAAGACCTGGGTGTTCATCACAGTAATACAAATAGTCTACAAACAGAGAGAAAATCTAGGGCTGTTGCTGCTGTCCTGCAAACATTACTCCAAGAGCACAATAGGCATTGTTTTTTTTTTTAAACTTTTACTTTCTTACAGAGGGGCGGCTGGCCATTAGAGGGCGATATATCATAGTCTTGATATACAATATATCATAGTCTTGATATATATTTGCATTTCTTTTCCAAGAACCAAAAACAAAGGTTAGGTTTTATTGTAGCCTACATACATTTATGTATATGGAATTTAGCACAAATTTGAATTAAATAATATATTCTTTCCTTTTATTTGAGGGGATATTATTAAAACCAAATATAACGTTTTTTAAACACAAAGAAAAAGTGGGGTCAATGTTGTCAATTATAAATCTAGACAAATCTTTCAAAAATGTTCTTATATGTAATGGATAATAAATGAAACAAGATTTCAGCCAATGTATTGCAAAAGAAATGTAACAGTAAAATTATATACTGTGTAGTACATGTGTAAGATTTTGAAACTTATTCCTTTATTTTAATTCCTTTTTTTTTTTTTTTTTTTTGGTAAAGATGCCCTTACTGCAATTTAATTTTACACACAGCAAAAACTCCAGTGTTAATGAACTCTCCTGGGAGTTTTTTTTTTGCCTCCAGACTCAAGAGTGTTAAAGTTATACAATATGAGTGTTAAATTAACACTCAAGAGTGTTAAAGTTAAAGGGGCTATGTGGAGGATTTTACTTAAAAAAAAATTTAAGATAGAGTTTTCATTTGTACATTTACTTGAACTTGAAATATCTTTAATGTCCCCAGGGGGCAATTTGGTTCACATCAGGTAGCCAACACATACACATTCACACAAAAACACATAAAAACATGAGATAATCAATGGATAAAAACAAATACACATGAATCTATAGTTTATTGAGAAACCCAACAGCTAATGGTACAAATGATCTCAAATATCTGTTGGACCTGGCACGTTTTCGGTAGGTATACCTCCTTCCTGATGGTAGGAGGCAGAACTCAGAGTGTAGTGGGTGAGCGATGTTAGCCAAAATGGCCATTGCCCTCTGTGTAGCTCTAGCCTCGTATATATGCTCGATGCTGTTGAGATCAATACCAATTATTTTCCGACTTATGCTTACAGTTTTTCCCAATCTGTTTTTGTTAATTACACTCAAATTGCCAAACCAGCAGATCATAGCAAAGGTTAAAATTGACTCAACAAAGGATGAATAAAAAGCTTTCAGAAGTGATCTATCAACGTTAAACACATTCAACTTTCTTAAAGGGGGGGGGGGGGGGTGAAATGCTCAGTTTCACTCAATCTCATGTTAATCTTGAGTACCTATAGAGTAGTATTGCATCCTTCATACCTCCAAAAAGTCTTTAGTTTTATTATATTTATAAAAGAAAGATAGGCTGTACCGAGTCTTTCCGAAAAAACCCGAGCGGGTGGAGGCGTGCCGTGTGGGCGGGAGCGCGCGAAGCTTTTGCGTGTGTTGTAAACAGACAGACTCGTGGTTTATGAGGACATGAATTATTTTTACAATAAACAAACTGACACCTACAGTGGCCAGCTAAACAAATGTATTTAAACACACACACACACACACACACACCATACATCGCATGCTCCATAGATACATTAACTGTAAGTGATCATGTTGTTTACTTGCTGTGCTTAACGTCGATAGTTAACAACACAGACATTTGAAGCAGTTTTACTCACCGCCTGCGGTTCCAACGCACGACCGTGAACCTTTATCGTTGGGACTGCTCCATCTTTAAGTATTAGGCGATCTGCAAATCCGGCGTCGAACTGAGCCTATAACGTTAACTATTACCGTCGAAATGAAGGGAACAAACAAGAACACGTCACTTGCACAACTCCGTTGCTGCTCTGGAAAAACAAAATCCATCCACAGGTCCCTTAACTCTGGGTTCTTTGGAAATTTGTGCAGTGTGGTCTTGCCCTGGCAACCAAAAACACACTTTTTTTGTGCCTTTTTTTTATTGCAGCACTCTGATGGCATAGGACTCTCACTCTCGCACGCTCTAGGCTACAGATGTGTGCGTGCACTTCCGGGAGAATTGCCCTTAAGACCCGTATAAGGAAATTCCGCCCACTCTGACGTCGCGTAGAGCCGTATTCAAAAAACACTTTCCGAAACTTGTGACAAACCGGAAGGAGTATTTTTGGAACAGAATTACTCCATCAAACTTACTTCATTTTTGAAACTTTGTCCATGTTTAGCATGGGAATCCAACTCTTTAACAGTGTAAAAAACTCACTATGCATGAAACAGCATTTCACACCCCCCCCCCCCCCTTTAAGAAAAAAAGTCTCTGATTAGCTTTTTTACATATATAGTCTGTATTGGTGTCAAAGTTCAATTTATCGTCTATAATGGTACCCAAATACTTGTATTGGCTTACCACATCTAACGCTATGCCATTAATCAAAGTAGAAGCTGTGGTTGGATGATAACAGCGAAAGTCAATACACGTCTTTGGTTTTAGAGACGTTAAGTTGTAGATATGAGTCCTTGCACCATGAGATAAAATTGTCCAAAACTTGTCCATGGCCCACCTCGTGATCCTGCAGAAGACTAATTATCACAGAATCATACTTCATGATATGCCTTGATTCAAACATACTCTGACATTCATTGGTATAGAGCACAAATAAAAGTGGTGACAAAACACACCCTTGAGGTGACCCTGTTGAACATATGAGGGCCTTAGATAAAGTGTTATTTACCCGGGTCCTCTGTGACCTCATAGTTAGGAAATCAACTAGCCAGCATATTGTACCAAAGTCAATATTAGAAAAATGCAACAGTCTGTGAGCAAGAATATGCGGCTGCATACAGTTGAACGCTGTTGAAAAATCAACAAAACACAAAGTGCATGTGTCGTCTTGTCCTCTAAATGTCCAGTAACAAAGTCCAGCAGTGTTGCTGTGGCATCCTCAACCCCCTTACTTGGTAGATATGCAAATTGTAATGGATCAATCGTGCTCCCAGTCATGCAAAGTAAACTCCTCCTTACAATACGCTCAAAACCCTTCATCACCAGAAATGTCAGAGCCACGGGGCGATAATCATTCAGCACCTTTGGAGAGGGGACTTTTGCCACTGGAACCACTACTGATTCTTTCCATATCCCTGGGACTTTCCTTTCTGATAGCGAGGAAAATAAATGTAAAAATACTGCTCAGGAACAGAGCACAATTTTTAAGCAATCGGCCGCTGATACAGTCAGGCCCCTGGCTCTTCCGTATGCTCGTCTGCTCAAGAGTCTTCCAGACGTCTATCTCATCAATCAAAATCTGACTTCCCTCAGACTCAATTCTGAATTCAGCCATTTATGAGCCAACCATAATGTAATAGAAAGAATGACACCTTGACTGTCCACCACGGTTGCATCTATCAGCCTGTAGGCTCAATTGTCGGGTTCGAATTGGCGCGAAAATTCACAAAATGTGACGTCATGCACGTTCTCTAACGAGCATGAGACTGGCTGCAGTTTCTCGAATGGCCACTGGTGTCAGTAACGGTTAGAAATTTCAGATCTTACTCAATGCTCCTTTAATGAGATAATTAAGTGATTGATCGAGTGATGATTGAGCATTATTGAAGACATCTGTTGTTAGCAAGCAGAATCACCAAGGAGAAAATCTAATTTTTTAAGACACCATTATGGAGATCAGTGTTTCCTTTAGTCGGCCTCCTGACGCTTAAATCATTAACTTTAGATTTTGTTTTCTCTGTTGTATCGGAGTCATAACTCTCAGATGAACAAAGAGAAAAGTTGATCAGGTGGTGTTGGTTATGTTTTGACAATCATAATTTGAACGTTATAGTTTGACATATAGAGCCGTTCAAACAGCATGGGTGTAGAGGATTAAATCTGCATGGGAAAGTTTCATTTAGAAAGAAACTTGATGTATTTAACATTAAAAACAGCAATAAGAAATTTCCTAAATTTACACATTACAAGAATTTGTCTTATTACTATTTTTAATGTCAAATACAATTAAAAGTCCAACGCCACAGAGGTGTTTTGTGTGGAATTTTCACACGGTAATGTGATTTTAAACTCGTAATTTTAATTTTATTCTCAAACAATTACGACTTTAATCTTGTATTGCTACGCCTTTATTCTCGTATTTTCTATGTTTTAATAAAGAACCCCTGTTAATAGACAGATATCTCCCCTTTTAAGTAAAAATCAGACTTAGGCATACATTTGATCAGTTCTGTGTTTTTATTATTCCACAAGAGAGGAAATGCACAACAGATAAAGGGGTTTCCCTCTGTTCTGATGTTAGCAGCAAACACAAATTAAAAAAACAAATAAACAAACAAATAAATAAATAAATAAAACAGAAAGGAGGAATAATTACTGACTGCAATATCATCCTCACAAATAGTACAGCATTATGCTTACAAGCTAGAACAATATTAGGATAATATATAGAAATAGAACTGACCGGAGCTACCATAGACAGTATAAGAACTGACCGGAGCTACCATAGACAGTATAAGAACTGACCGGAGCTACCATAGACAGTATAAGAAGTGGACAGAGCCATCTCATTGGAACTCAGTTGAGACAAGTGAAGCCCATTTTTAGCGATTTTTTTAGCACTTCTGTTCCTGTTGCGCAGACTCAAACCGACTCAAACTAAGCTTGATGACGTGAGCAACCCGTCTGACAGACGTAAATCTTCTAGTAGCTGTGCGTGAAAACTGCCAACGGTAATCTTGCAGAGACGGCGAGCTTGAGCAAAGAGTTATTTGGCGTGAGTGAGCAGGAGTAAGTATTCTGATTCATTATTTTGTATAGTGTTTATTTTAAAATGTAACGCCAGTACGCCTCCTGTCTGTACCACAAACTCAAATTGTGTGCTATAAGAAATACCCTCTTGAGCTGTTTTTTTTTCCCTTGGGAAAATCTTCTAAATGAAATATTACAATACCAGCTTATTTGTACAAGTATAGATATTAAAGGTAATAAAGAATATGTATCTTAGAATACAATAATAAAACTGCAGGATTACGGTACAAAGCTGGAAACCCTGCTGCCAGTATTTTACTGTTAAATTATAGAAAAGCTGTAATTTAGATTGCGGTAATTAAATTGTAAAATTACGGTACACAGCTGGAAACCCTGCTGCCAGTATTTTACCGTTAATTTACATTTTTTACAGTGTATAGCAGATTGCCTGTCTCTGTCAACTGTTTGTATTATTTTGTGAAGCGACCTTGGGTTCTTGAAAGGCGCTATAAAAAAATAAACATAATAATTATACTTGACTCATAGAGGGCCTTTTGTACAAGTTCTATAAGCTCGTCTGACAAATTTATTTTAAATATGTATAACAGAAGATTTTAATCTATCTATCTATCCATCCATCCATCCATCCATCCATCCATCCATCCATCCATCCATCCATCCATCCATATATAGATATACATATTAATGTACCCTTATTAATTATTAAACATTTAAGTGAAAGAAATTGCTTTCTTTGTAACGGGATACAGCAACTCTCACGAAAAGACTAAATCCTGAACAATACTGTCCTGTTGTTCTTTAGTTTGTCAATCTTGTTACGTCCAAAGACGTATTGGTTTTGATGTTTCTTTTCTTTTTTCTTCCCCGTTTCTCTCTCCCTCTCTTTTCCATTAACAGGAAGTAATGGCTGCTACCTGACTACAATGATTGGTAATGTGATGTGATTGGAGGAGGAGAGGAAGCTGTGGGGATTTAAGCAGCATGACTCCACAGACCTGTGTGTGTGTGTGTGTGTGTGTGTGTGTGTGTGTGTGTGTGTGTGTGTGTGTGTGTGTGTGTGTGTGTGTGTGTGTGTGTGTGTGTGTGTGTGTGTGTGTGTGTGTATGTGTGGACATGTTTTTCTATCCTGGTGGGGACTTAAACCCGAATGCACACAGACTCATGGGGACTCGAGTCACTGTGGGGACCTAAATTGAAGTCCCCATGGGCACAAAAGCTTATAAATCATACAGAATGAGTTTTTTAAAAAATGTAAAAATGCAGAAAGGTTTCTGTGATGGGTAGGTTTAGGGGTAGGGTAAGTGTAAGGGGACAGAATATACAGTTTGTACAGTATAAAAACAATTATGTCTATGGAGAGTCCTCATAAAGATAGCGCACCAGACATGTGTGTGTGTGTGTGTGTGTGTGTGTGTGTGGGTGTGTTTATGCTACCTCTTGGGGACATGGATGTGTTTTTGTACCTTCCATCTGGGGACACGATGACCAACTGGGGACAAAATCTGTGTCCCCATAAGGATGACCATTGGAACTGATAGAAAATAGCATGCTAATATAGCCTATGCAAATTTCTTAGTTCCTTACTTGTGACCCCAGAAGGTGGTTTTACCAGTGTTGGAGTGTGAGGGTGTGTATTCGGATTTGCCCCCTGGAGCCGGGTCTTGGTACTGCAGTGTGCATATTTAATAAATCTCCGCCTCATATTTACATGTATGGCGGGAAACTAAGAAGACGTGTTTCCCCCTACAGTTCAGTCCTGGTACAGCATTGTGCATAATAAATAAATGCCAGATATTACATCAATAAATGCCATATTTGGACACAAGGAAGTTATCTCAAGTTAACTGCTCAGCTTTTGATGGAAATCAATCATGTATTATAGTAAATTAATAAAGTATGATGAATATAGACTATCCTACGCTTTGTATATAAAAATTAATATAATTTTCAGACACTTTGTATGCTATAGCCTAGTAGGATTTAGATCTTGTTCTACAAGCAGCCATAAAATATCAAATTGTTTTACCAAAACGTTGAAAAACAAACACCTGCTAAACATAGTCAATTACTAGTACTGAAATCAGAAACCCATGTTGTAATTCATGTTATGTTAGTATCATGTTAGTAGATCGCGTTGCTGATAGCTTAGGCTAGCTAACAAGATAGCATAGCCTACGTGATTATAGGTACAGCCTGTCCACGCAACACAGTAACCCCACACATTTGTATAGCGGCCAATACAAAGTAATGATAAAGCTATGAAACAACGTAGATTATGTAATTATTGTTATCCTACCTTAGACATGTTGTCGGCGAAGATAATGTCCAAACTCATCATGTCAAATCTATTTACTCTGCAGCATAACTCCACTGACAGCTAGATTTAGCTTGGCAAACGGTGATGATCCGGTTTCGCGCAGTAGATGAGATAGTAGGTAAACAAACACAGCCCAGCTAACATGAGTCCAGCGGGCCACCGATGGCAAAGTTGGCGGTCCGCCGGCGGCGTCACTGACATTTTGCTCATCGTTATTCTAGCGGACCTCCAGCGGGCAGCCGCTATCGTGCTGCTGGTTTATAATAAGAGTTTTCTGGCGGACCACGGTTCATCAGTTACTCATGCTAACCAAAATTCACTATAATGGATTAAAAAAAAAGCAATGTACACCAGTCTCTATAGCAGTTGCAAATGTATTTTTTATTAAATTAATTTTCAGTGAACAGATGAAATGGATACATTTTTTGCATTACATTTATCAGATTATTTTATCCAATGTGACTATTAGTCAAGTACATTATAGGATAAGTTGTATCTTTATGAAAATTAACCATGGTTTTACCACAGCATTTGCAGTAAAACCATAGTTGCTAACTAAATGAACCATGGTTTCACAACAACCAAGGTTTAAAAACATACATTTATAGTCATGATTACCATAATTTTTACAGCAATTATAACAGCAATATTACTAGTTGAACCATGGTTTGAAAAATAAATAAATAAATAACATGGTTGGTACAGTTGTACCATAGTAAAACCATATAGTGCTTTTCACAATACAAATTGTTTCATAGCAGCTTTACAAAAAATGCATGTTCAAGGTTATACAATCGCAAAATATCCTTTAATCAGCCAGAGGCGACTGCTACTCACTGGAAGAGCATCTTTTGGCAACAAAGTAATGTCTATAAGATAATACAAGTCATGAGTTTAAAGTCCTAATTGCTATCCTTCAACATTTTTAAAGGGTTGCAGATTTTCAACCCGCTATTCTTACAATGTTGGTAATATGTTAGAACAATGTTTACTCTTTCTCTTAGTTACGTGTACTAAGATATTCCTGTTTATTTGTCAGCAAAACTGTCATGCAAACCTTCCCTTCCCTTCCCCGGTTCCACAGAAAAGGCTTAAGATAGTCCCAGACTAAAATGCATTTTTGAACTGTCTTAACTGGAAGCAACTTGCACTGAATATGTTAAAATATTTCAGTGTCACTGGTTTGTCTCAAGATGCACACCAGTAATGTTTTCTTCTGTTCCTTCTAATGTTCCTTCTTTTTTTCTGAAGTACATTTTAAAAAGCTACTTAAATATTCTAATTTAACTAAGGCCTAATCCTGGCTTAATCTAAACCCTGTGTGTGAAACCGGGCCAATGCAATGTAAGGATAATATCTGGCAGTTTTGTGTCCATCTATAGTTGTCATCATCTGAAATCTTTGTGAGTGTTGGTGTCATCTGAAGTCTTCACGAGTGAGGCTGGATCCACACAGGAGCTGCCGTAATCTCTAGTGAACTTGCTGAGCATCCTGAGATAGAAACAGGGAAGCAACAGGAGAAAGATTAGCATTGCTGCTGTCATATAATTTCAGGCAAAAGATGATCATGTGCACTTTTTATTATTTCGTCACATATAACTGAAGTGCAAGATTATGAGATGTGTAAATTGAATGCTTGGCTACAGAGATGTGTATTTAATCTAGATTTAAATTAGGATCATGTTTCTGGGCCCCAAACATATCAGGAAGGTTATTCTAGAGTAATTCCCTTACATTCTATTCAATTAATAGGAAATCGTCAGATTTTAATGAGAAACATGATCTAACGAGTCAGAATTTTTATATTTGAATACTATACCTTCTCACAATGCAAACATCCTAAACATTTCTGAGTATTATCAATGTTGAAAACAGTTGTGCTGATTAATATGTTTTTATAAACCAGTGTAACAGTTTAATCCACTTTCTTTTTTCTCTCTCCAGGATTAATTGTTAAATAGACCTGTTATAATAGAATTGTTATAATAACATATATAAATGGTAGTGTCAGGGTTCTGTCACTTCTGTAGTCTATTTCTTGGTTTTGTGACAGAGCCCTGACACTCCTGTTTTGTCTTTGTTTTGTGTGCTTTCATTTCTTGTCTTGTGCTGCACACAGCTTGTGTTTTACACTAGCTGTGTGCTTTCATGTTGTCATGTTTTGTGTGAACACGTGGCTTATGAGTGTTTTCATTGGCTGCGTGTTCATGTCTCGTTTTGTGTGAGCACATGGCTGGTGATTTAGAATGATTTCTGAAGGATAATGTGATGCTTCTCCATAGAAAACAGTTATTTAAATGTTTTAATATTATTTCACAATATTGTTTTTACTGTATTTTTAATTAAATAAATGCAGTCTTGGTGAGCATAAGAGACTTCTTTCAAAACATCTTTTTTACCAACAACATTAGAGTATGTTTGAAGTTTTAATTTAGTTTCTTTATTGTCCACAAGTGGAAATGTGTATTTTACTTACTAGTCATATGGGTGATAGTGCTTTAGAGATGATGATCAGCTCAACTCTGCTACGGAGCAGGGCATCAGCATGGAAGGATCTAGGAACACAACAAACCATTTGTCACAGAGCCAACATATTATACAATGACAGGTTTATTAAAAGGACAGAAGCTACAGCAGAAGTGAAATGCAGAAAAGAGAAAGAACAGACAATGATTTCTTAATTAGGATAACAAAATGTATGTTTTTAGGTTTACTTTTTCATTGTGTTGTGTTCAAAACCCTATAACACTTGTGGTGTTCCCGGTCAAAAATAACTGGTCTACAAAAAAATAGCTTATAAATCACTTGTTATGCTATATTATCACCCAATTCTGGATTCAATCTTTTTGTCAACTTGTTTTCTTTCAGTTACCACTGTTTTTTATATTTATATTTGCATCTGATTAATCGTGGGCCTCATTTTTCTGAGAGGCATTTATGAATAATTTTGGAAATATTAAGTAAAATATGAACATGTTCATTATGTTCATGTACACATGTGCATGTGTGCTTGCAAACATCCAGCCCTTGGACCTGAGCATGTGTGGATACATGCATACGCACTACCCAAACACACACACACATTAAAACACAGAAACTATTTTGAGTATTACACACACTATTTTTCACAGATAGAAACTTGATCCTACCCTGAACTGAATCTAATATTCATTTATCCATCTGACATTGATACACACAAAACAAATTAAACTTCCTTTTGAAACATTAGACTAGTTTGATCAACAGTGCAATGTTTTTCATATTTTATTTAATATTTCCAAAATTATTCATAAATGCCTACTCTGTTAAATGAGGCCCACGATTAATAAAATGGAAATAGAAATATAAAACCAGTACTAATTGAAAGAGAACAAGTTGACAAAAATACCAATGAGATAACATTTAACTTGTATTTTCGGGAAAAAATCAAATCTTCTCTGTTATTTAATTTACTTCCTCACCTCTGTCTTGTGTTTTCCACTTCTCTGGCAGCAGCTTTCTTCAGAAATGTAGACATTTTGGAGCTTTCCTCTGTTGTAGAGGGATTATTTGTGTTGCTGCTGAAATCACAGAACCTTTTTTTTATCAATATTTGTTAACAGTTGAGCTAGTTTCAGCCATTTTTAAGCACTCCATGTAAGTGACGTCACCGATTAACAGTACGTTTACTTTAAATAAATTAGCTTACGTCCAAGGACTTTTTCGAAGACCCTAAACCATTTCTATAAAGCAAATATTCAACAGAAACGTGTCAATTACAAGTAAGATAAGTGTCAAGAACCGTTGTGTGTACTATGTGTGTTATTTTAGAGGCTAAACTCACCTGAAAACTGTGAAAACAACAGCGAGAGACGGAGTTTTGCTGACAGTTGCAGTAGTGCGGTCCTGCGCCGTTTCCATGGCAACTCCTCTGCTCCAGTGTTTGAAGGCAGCTCGAGTGTTCACGCGCACGCGTCAGTCACACAGCATTTACAAACAAACATTTAGAATAAGAACCTTACTTGAATAAAAATCAGTTTATAAAATTATGAATTTAAAACTCATTTTGAAGTTCTATGACCCATTCATGGGTGCAATTACCACTACTGCACGTGACGTGATAGTGGGACAATTGTGGCTTTTTGAAAAATAATTTAAATATTTTTGTTGTTTTTACGAACACTCAAGCCCCATATTTCATTTGAACGCGTGCTAAAAATGCTCATAGGCTGTATTTTTTATATCACCAACATTTTGCTTTTGATATTGCTGCAGCTAGTTTCACTTTTTATTCTGTGCTTTCAGATTCTTTTTAACTGTAAAAATAGATTAAAAAACAATTAAGTGCAAATTAATTACGAAATCTGCACTTATCTAAAAACATTTGATTTCAGTAAATTTACAATTACAATGTCGACTTCAGGTTAACGTACAGTAGGCTATGCAATTTCCGAAGGCAGAAACTCTTCTTGAGACTGTCATGGACTTCGCAAACTCTAACTAAAAATAGTTACAAAAAAATAATTGTAATGAATACACACTTAAAATTAGTTTTATGTTTGGATTATATTTAGGTGAGCATATTAATCACATGGATTTCTTTCATTGGCTTTTACATTTTTTTTAGTTTATTAAGTCATATACAGTGGGGAGAACAAGTAGCCTACTTGATAACCTGCAAAATCGCCAGTGTTTCCCACAAAGTATATAGGAGTCTATTTTTAATCATAGGTACTCTTAAACTCTGAGTGACGGAATCTAAAACAAAAATCCAGAAAATCACATTGTAGGATCTAAAAAAAATTATTTTGCAGTTTATTGCATGATATAAGTATTTGATACACCAGAAAAGCCAAACTTAATTTTTGGTGCAGAAACCTTTGTTTGCAATTACAGACATCATACATTTCCTGTAGTTCTTGACCAGGTTTGTACACACTGCAGCAAGGATCTTCATCTCCCTCCAAACATGCTCTGTTGGGTTCAGGTCTGGAGACTGGCTAGGCCACTCCAGGACCTTGAGATGCTTCTCACAGAGCCACTCCTTAGTTGCCCTGGCAGTGTGTTTCGGGTCATGCTGGAAGACCCAGTAACAAACCATCTTCAATGCTCTTACTGAGGGAAGGAGGTTGTTGGCCAAGATTTTGCAATACATGTCCCCATCCATCCTCCCCTCAATACGGTGCAGTCGTCCTGTCCCCTTTGCAGAAAAGCATGCATAAAGAATGATGTTTCCACCTCCATGCTTCACGGCTGGGATGGTGTTCTTGAGGTTGCACTCATCCTTTTTCCTCCAAACACAGCAAGTAGAGTTTAGACCAAAAAAAAAAAAAGCTCCATTTTCATCTCATCAGCCCACATGACTTTCGCCCATTCCCCTGTCTGTA
Organism: Chrosomus eos; assembly: GCA_036326025.1. Taxonomy (NCBI): domain Eukaryota; kingdom Metazoa; phylum Chordata; class Actinopteri; order Cypriniformes; family Leuciscidae; genus Chrosomus; species Chrosomus eos. The sequence goes on from JAZAVI010000029.1 coordinate 397,284, forward strand.
TGAATGAGTGTGTGGACAAGTGTCTTTTATACAGGTAACGAGTTCAAACAGGTGCAGTTAATAGAAGTAACGAGTTCAAACAGGTGCAGTTAATAAAAAGTGGAGAAAAGGATCGAGGGCTTCCTAAAGACTAACAGGTCTGTGAGAGCAGGAATTCTTACTGGTTGGTAGGTGATCAATACTTATGTCATAAACAATAAACTGCAAAAAGATTGTTTTTTTAAATACAATGATTTTCTGGATTTTTGTTTTAGATTTTGTCACTAAAATAGTACACCTATGATAAAAAATGACAGGCTCTTACATGGTTTGTGAGTGGGAACCTGCACAATCCCGGTGTACAAATGCATTTTCTCCGACTTTTTGTTATTGAGAATTTCTATTTAAATGCATTACACTGTTGAGTAAAAAACACGAGTTTAATGAGTTGGAATCCAGATACCTGCAATCCCGGTGCTAACTCAAAGCTTTTTCTCCCACTGTAATAATAGAAACTTATTTTTTAAAGTCATGTTGACACTTTTCGGATTGCAACACTGAGTTCAGAGATATTAACAACTGATTAGATACTTCATCTGGTACAATCTAAAGCAAAATCTTATTCTTTCCATTATTAAATTAAAACTTTCATATCTACTGTATAAAACCCTGCCTACACTTGAATTGCCAGGCAGGAGTTTATTTTACTAACGTGATTTTTTCTTTTATCAACATGACAAAATATTGTCTTTTTTATATATAATACAGAGCTTAACTGTAGAGACCTACATTTCAGTTGGATAAAGGAGGGTCGCTTTCTGGGCACGTTAATGACGCTCGCGTTTCTTTTAAAACTCGAAATTTAAAGCGGTGAATGTTTTTTCAAGAAATGACGCTGATCTATTCTACAGTTCAAGTTTTATTTAGAATACATTGGAATCACCAAAATAGATGACGTCAAACACCACACCTGCATTACGAGCTTGCTTCTTTGCGTGCCTTTTAGGCTTTTGGTTTCGCAGCACCTGATGGCTGGCTTTAAAAGTAAACGTAATGTAACAGTCTTATGGTTAAGATAAACATCGTCACTATTTTTAGTTAATAAATTTTTGAAATAAATTGTAGATAGGTCATTTGTAATTTTTTTTATTTTTGTCCCTCTGTCTGGCCCCACCCCGCCAACCGGGGCCCCTAGGCACGTGCCTAGTTTGCCTTTGCGTTTAAATCGGCTCTGTAACACAGGGATAATAAACCTGACAATCAAAGCTTTTAGAATTTGATACACCATTTTTTTCCTTCAGGACAGGCTTTAAAAACAATTTTGCTTCTGTGCCCAAGTCTGATTGCAGTAATTAAGGTTTGACGGGGATTATTCCCTGTAAAGACACATTTTTTTACCTTTTATTTAACCAGGTGGGCCCGATTGAGACAATTTCTCTTTTGCTAAAAGCGGACCTGGGGTCCCCAAAGTGGGATTTGAACCCAGGACGTCGTACACAAAAAGCATGCACTCTACCACTGGGGGCTACCAACTGCTAATTTAATCTCTTTTTTCTTTTGTCTTGGGCCCGGGAGGTGTTTTGCCACTGAACTCATATTCAAAGGCGACTTTGTTGTGGAGTACCGAGGGGAAAACTACTGTAACAGCAGCGGGCAGAGCTCAAATTGAGTACAATGGCCCTGCAAGGTTTTTCTTTTTGATTTTCAGTGGAAGAGTAAAACATGGGGTAAGTAGGGTGAAGTGGTATGTTTGGGAACGTTTACAATGGTAAGGGCATGTCTAAAATCTAGAGTTGTTCTCTTTATGTTAGTGCCTTTGTCAATACTACTTCAGTGACGTTTCTACCCAACAGTGCTACCCTTCAGTACACCTTCAAAAGTGCAGTTTTCTAAACCCCTTTGTACACCTTCACAGTGGGGCAGTTTTGACCCTTCAGTACACCCTTTACAGTGACAGGGTTTTTTTACCCTTCAGTAACCTTCATAGTGACAGTTTTCTACCTCTTTTGTACACCTTCAACAGGACAGTTTTTTTACCCATCGTACACCTTCACAGTGACAGTTTTCTACCCTTCAGTACACCTTCACAGTGCAGTTTTTCTACCTTTTAGTACACCTTCACCGTAACTGTTTTCTACCTTTCGGACAAACCCCCCACAGTAACGGGTTTTCTACCCCTCAGTACACCTTCACAGTGCTGTTTTCTACCCTTCAGTACACCTTCACAGTAACTGTTTTCTACCCCTTTAGTACACCTTCACAGTAACTGTTTTTACCCTTCAGTTACACCTTCACGTGACTGTTTTCTACCCCTTTCAGTACTCCTTCCAGTAATGTTTTCTACCCTTCAGTACACCTTCACAGTGGGGTTTCTACCCCTTTTGTACACCTTCACGTGAATGTGTTTTCCCCTCAGTACACTTCACAGTAACTGTTTTTCTACCCTTCGCCCCCTTTCACAGTGACTGTTTTTTTCCCTTCAGTTCACCTTACAGTAATGTTTTCTACCCCTTTAGTACCTTCACAAATAACTGTTTTCTACCCTTCAGTACACCTTCACAGTGACTGTTTTTCTACCTTCAGTACACCTTCACTGTGTACTGTTTTTTTACCCTTTTAGTACACCTTCACAGTGACTGTTTTTCTACCCTTCAGTACACCTTCACAGTACTGTTTTTTTACCCTTCGTACACCCTTTAAAAGTAACTGTTTTCTACCCTTCAGTACACCTTCACCCGTAAATGTTTTCTACCCTTCAGTTTCACCTTCACAGTGACAGTTCTCTACACAAACGTACACCTTCATCAGTTACTGTTTTCTACCCTTCAGTACACCTTCACGGGATCGTTTCTACCCTTCAGTACACCTCACAGGGACTGTTTTCTACCCACAGTAACCTTCACAGTTTTCTACCCATCAGTATCACCTTCACAGTAACTGTTTTCTACCCTTTTAGTACACCTTCACAGTGACTGTTTTCTACCCTTCAGTACCCTTCACAGGACTGTTTTCTACCCATTCAGTACACCTTCACAGTAATGTTTTCTACCCTTCAGTACCCCTTCACGTAACTGTTTTCTACCCCTTTAGTACACTTCCCAGTAACTGTTTTTACCCCTTTAGTACCCCTTCACAGGGACCCGTTTTTACCCTTCAGTAACCTTCAAAAAGTGACAGTTTTCTACCCTTCAGTACCCTTCACAGGGGAATGTTTTCTACCCTTCAGTTACACCTTCACAGTAATGTTTTTTACCCTTCAGTACACCTTCACAGTATCATGTTTTCTACCCTTTAGTACACCTTCACAGTTAACTGTTTTCTACCCATCAGTTCACCTTCACAGTAACTGTTTTCATACCCTTCAGTACCCTTCCAGTGACTGTTTTTACCCTTCAGTACACCTTCACAGTGACTGTTTTCTTACCCTTCAGTACCCTTCACAGTAAATGTTTTTACCCTTCATACCCTTCACAGTGACTGTTTTCTACCCTTAAATACACCTTCCCCAGTGACTGTTTTTTACCTTCAGTACACCTTCACAGTGAATGTTTTCTACTTTTTAGTACACCTTCACAGTAACTGTTTTCTACCCCTTCAGTACACCTTCACGTGAGGTTTTCTACCCTTCGTACACCTTCACAGTGAATGTTTTCTTTTTTCCCCTCAGTACCCTTCACAGTAACTGTTTTTACCCTTCAGTACAAACCCTTTACAGGGAATGTTTTCACCCTTCAGTACACCTTCACAGTACTGTTTTCTACCCTTCCGTACACCTTCACAGTAAACTGTTTTCTACCCTTCTAGTACACCTTTACAGTAACTGTTTTTTTACCCACCAGTACACCTTCACAGTAACTGTTTTCTACCCTTCAGTACACCTTCACAGTGCTGTTTTCTACCCTTCAGTACACCTTTCACAGTACTGTTTTCTACCCTTCAGTACACCTTCACAGTGACTGTTTTCTACCTTCAGTACCCCTCACAGGGGACTGTTTTCTACCTTCAGTACCCCTTCCGTGGACTTTTTTCTCCCCTTTCAGTAACCCTTCACGTGACTGTTTTCTACCCTTCAGTACACTTTAAACAGTGACATTTTAAACCTTCCAGTAACAGTTTTCTACCCTTCAGTGAACCTTCAGTGACAGTTTCATCCCTTCTTCCCTACAAAGGGCCCCATAAAAATGTTACTTACCTCAAGTATGTGTAACATCTCAATGTAAATGCAAAGTGCTTTAATTTTTCCAAATCTTTGGCCACCTGCAGACCAAAAGCGTTACAGATTCCCAAATAAACTGATTTTTAAGTTTAAAAAAAACCCCGTTTTATTAAGCTGCATATCTGGGAATGAGTGAGAGATGTGCATATCTCTGAAAATTTGCCCTGGTTACTTGAATTTGTCATTTGTATTAAAAACCAGTTAGGCTCATTTTAAAACCCCCTTTTTTTCAGAAAAAAAATTATTCAAATAAGATTTTAAATTGAAAACCACTATTTCAAAATTTGTTACAAGTTTTACTGTTTTTTTGTCAAACAAAATTAAAACTTGGGGGGAGCATGAGCTAAAAAAAATTTTTTTTTAAAGGAGCATGAGTCAAAACTGAAAAAATAAAAACCCAAAAGGTTTTCTTAGGTAATGTGTTATCTTGTTAAAATGGATTTCATTAAAATTTTGGTTCCGAAAAAAGTATCTTTCAGGAACGGTATCGAAAATTCAATGGTATGGGTTTTGGGTATCAATTTTTTTAAACGTTTACCCAGCCCTTACTTATAGAATTTTCTTTGGGTTTTTTTAAAAACACCCTGCTCAAATAATTTAAATTAACTAAATACTGCCTCTTCTTTAGTCGAACCCCCTGTGCTAATACATATTAATGAAAAAAGTGTTTCTATACAGAAAATGATGCATGTGAAGAGGACTCCTCCCTCGGGAGACTTGTTAATGACGACCACAGAAGACCCTAATTGCAAAATTGGAAAACCATAAAAGTAATTGAAAAAACACACTTGTTTTCTCTTCGCGATTCGAGAGATTAAAAGGCTGGAGAAGAAGTGACTTAACTAGGGTTTGACTCAAACTGGGCATGGGAGCACAGGTGATTTCCCTTTTTTTTTTCTATATCCAATAGGGCCACCTACCTGGAGAGGAGTTTATATATTCATGCAATGTGTTGCAGACACCCCAAAACCCAAGAAACCCGGTAGTTGAAATTTTTTTTCTATCTTGGTTTACTTGGCAGGTTATCAAGGATGTACTACCTAGCGTAAAATGAGGTAGGAATTTAAGCGCATACTTTTTAAAAATTTTTATCAAATGAAAAAATACTTGGTTTTGTTGTGGAGCAGCTGTTGAACTTTTAGGTGTGGCCTATGCAATTCCCCATTCAACTTGAAAATTTTCCTTTGTAGATTGGGATTTATAAAGGGGGGGGGGGTTTTACATGTGGATTCAGTAGGACTGAATCACCACAGTCACAACTGCCCAAATCACAGCCTGCTGACAAGGTATAGGGGTAGACCCCTTACAAAAATCTAAAACCCTTTAAATGGAACGCTGCTCTTTAATTGTTCAGGCCAATTGTTTTTTTGGATACATTTCCTATGCCAAAGGTTTGATCACAAAAAACTGGTTTTTATTTATGGAAATACTTTTATTTCCCCAGTTTTAATGAATTGGGATTTGTTCAGATGGGCACAGGGGGTTTCTGTTTTGGATTTACTATTGTAGGCACCCTTGTGTACACTAGGGATGTCCCGATCAGGTTTTTTTTGCCTCCGAGTCATTTGATTATCTACCGTTTGCGAGTCCCGATCCGATACTTGTAAATACAAAAAAAAAAGAATAAAGAGAAGAATAACAGATCCAAGGGGTATTTTCCTTTTTTTTATTTAATTCACCTTATTTTAACAATCAACAACTGTTAACCAAACAGGCACTTCTGTGAGGTTGCTTGAACAATCAAATTTAAAAAATACATAAAATCTTCACTTCTAAAATAAAAACAAATAGCACCTCAACTTAAAAATACCGGCGGCCAAGTAAACAAAAAATAAAAAATGTTTTAAAAATGTATTAAATAAATAAATATTATATATAAATATAAATAACATTAGGGGGTGTAAACAGGGTTTACCCAAAAAAATTTCGGTACGATACAGCAAAAAAAGAAAGAATGCCAGAGAAATTTCCTATTTATTAAATAAACTATTTTTAAATTTAAATTTTAGTTTTCCTACTTTTTGAAACTTTCAGGTTTATAAATGGGGTAATCTTTGAAGGATGGGAAAAAATTTAAAGTTTTTTGGGAAATAACATTAAAAAAAATCATTTAAATTTATTTTATATAATATTTGAGTTTTGAAGTGCAACATTTTAAAACCATGTTCACCCGGGACAATGTTTTTTTTCCGGTTTCCACGTCAGCGCTGTTTGATCTAATAGAGATCTACGGTTAATAACGGAGAAATTTGAATGCTTATCACTAGATCTCTCGCAATGTTATTACTTCAGTGGCGAATTCAAATGTTTTCTTCACTGGATCTCTCAGCCCAGTGTCGCTTGACTCGCGCTGCACAGATGTTGCGGTCCGAACTGATAAATGGTCCGTCAAGCAAAAATATAATGGAGTAGCGCAGTTTCGTTCCGCTTTCATTACGCTTTGCCATTTGATGTTGCACAACGTTGTGGTGATCGCGCCAGCGCGGATTTTGTCTGCAGGAAAAAATGGTCCAAGGAATCGTTCGGTTTGTATGCGTACCGAACCGGAAGCCTCGTACCGAAACGGTATAATAATTACGAATACATGTACCGTTACACCCCCCCTAATTTACATATATCTGAGTCCTGATCGGGAGGTAACGTCCAATTCCGATGGGAGTCTGAAACCACGTGATCGGGCCGATTTCCGAACGTGATCGGATCGGGACATCTCTAGTGTACACACAATTAAAACACAAAGTTGTTAGCAAAAATTTAAATTTCACTTCTGTTGCCACTTAATGCATCCATTAAAAATGATTGAATTTACATGCCTATTACAAAGATTAGAACCACGTATGCAGAATAAATGCAGTGGTGCTGTCTGATCAATACCTTCATCCTCTGCAAGGATGTCCCATGTTTTTCTCAGGGGTAAATGCCCTCTTACTATATTTCACTTTTGTTGCCATCTGTGTTTCCTCTCTAGCCCCCAAAACACACTTCACTGGCACAGACACCCTGTCCAACATGCCCGTATCAGGTAAAAGCAACTGCCCCCTACCCCATCACACATATCACTGTTGCAGGTCTCAAACTCTAGATGATTGATTAGTTATTGTGTAAGGGATGTGAAAAGTATAAATAAGGACTAACAAATTGTTGTTCTTGCAGATGATAATTTGCAGAGTGAGCGCTCGAAGGTAAGCGATAGGTGCCCCAGACTGGGTCAGTTTGTGGATCTGCACTATTTATTATGATTGTCAAAGTTTCCAGTGTCTTGTTCCAAAGTCAATGAACATTGAATTATACTCTTGCATAGCCCAAAAACCGCACTTCCACATCTATTTGTTGCTATACTAATACTTCAAGCAAAAATATTGGCCACATTGTGAGTTGTTGTGGAGCAGCTGTTGAACTTTTAGGTGTGGCCTATGCAATTGCCCATTCAAACTTGTAACATTTTCCTTTGTAGATTGGAGTATAAAGTCTGCTGCTGCTATAGTACATGCTGATTCAGTAGGGACTGAACTCCCCCACAGTCACAACTGCAGACTCACAGCCTGCTGACACAGGTATAGAGTAGACCACTACAACTCTAAAACCCTTTACTGGAAACGCTGCTCTTTAATTGTTCAGGCCAATTTGTTTTTATGAGATACATTTCCTATGCCAAAGGTTTGATCACACCAACTGGTTTTTATTTATGGAAATGCCTTTTATTTCCACAGTTTTAATGAATTGCATTAGTTAGATGTCACAGTGGATTTTGTTTTGGATTATCTATTGTAGGCACCCATTGTGTACACACAATTAGAACATACAAAGTTGTAGCAAAAAGTTAATTTCACATTCTGTTGCACTTATGCATCCATTAAAATGTTTGAATTACATGCCTATTACAAAGATTAGAACCACGTATGCAGAATAAATGCAGTGGTGCTGTTGATTTAATACCTATCATCCTCTGCAAGGATGTCCCATGTTTTTCTCAGTGTAAATGCCCTCTTACTATATTTCACTTTTGTTGCCATCTGTGTTTCCTCTCCTAGCCCCCAAAACACACTTCACTGGCACAAAACCCTGTCCAACATGCCCGTATCAGGTAAAGCAACTGCCCCCCTACCCCATCACACATATCACTGTTGCAAAGGGCTCAAACTCTAGACTGATTGATTAGTTATTGTGTAAGGGATGTTGAAAAGTATAAATAAGGACTAACAAATTGTTGTTCTTGCAGATGATAATTTGCAGAGTGAGCGCTCGAAGGTAAGCGCCTAAGTGCCCCAGACAGTTTGTTGGGTCAGTTTGTCGATCTGCACTATGTATTCATGATTGTCAAAGTTTCCCGTGTCTGGTTCCAAAGTCAAATGAACATTGAATTATTCATTTACATTTATTCATTTAGCTGACGCTTTTATCCAAAGCGACTTACAATTGCTATATATGGTCAGAGGCCGCACGCCCCTGGAGCAACTAGGGGTTAAGTGTCTTGCTCAGGGACACATTGGTGTCTCACAGTGGATTAGAACCCGGGTCTCTCACACCAAAGGCATGTGTCTTATCCACTGCGCCATCACCCCCCCAATTATACTCTTGCATAGCCCAAAAAACGTCACTTCCACATCTATTTGTTTGCTATTCTAATACTTCAAGCATAATATTGGCCACATAAGTATGGACACTAAAGCCCTTTCTCCTGTTCTGTACTTTAAATTTGAAATTACAACGATGACAATGTGGATACATGGTGTTTTGATGCAAGTTGGAAAGACTTCCACATTTGTTTCTCATCAAAACAGTGCTATAAAGTAGAGTAAGGTAATTTACTTAACAAACTATAAAAAGGTTAATACACATATCTTTGTTGGTAGCATGAGCATGATGGTTTGAGGCTGACTTGATAACTCTGACTTTAGTCAAAATAACTAATCCATACCGCATGACCGTAACAAAGACAAGTCTGGTTTCCAAACCTGGCATTTCTTTGCTGGCACCCTGTCATATTTACATTTTAAAAGGTTTGTGTGTGTTTTCATTATATTGTTTCAAAGTACTGGTGTACTGAACAAAAGAAATTCATTTTCAACATAAATCTTATCACTAGTGTCAGTCTGTCTGAAGTAATAGACCATTCCATGTTACTTAATCCAAATTAATTTATCAACCTTTTTTGTAGTATTTGCATTTTACTTTTTTTTTTTTTTAAACAATAATTTTCTGGGACACTGATTGTTATATTTGGTTCAACAAATTGCAGGCCAGGATTGACAAATTAAAAGAACACCACAATAGGTGTGAAACTCGGTATGAATCTACGGCAGAGAAGCGAAACGCTCTTCAAAGACAGCGAGTCTTACTCCTACTACAATTGGCAAACTTGGATAAAATGGTGAGTCATTATATTATATACGTTGACAGAACTTAGGTAAAATATTTTCTGTTCTAAAAAATGTAGCAAGTAAACCTAGCCTGGCTAACGTCAGACCAATTCTCATCGAGACTTGGTCTGGGAACCACTGGTTCAGCGTGGTTTACGAATGCCAGAGCCGTTATTGGGCGCTACGAATGTCTATCAAATGCTCTTGCTTATGAAATTGTTTAACAGTTGCTCTTTTTTCAAAACAAACTTGCGTTCTAAACTACTTAAAACACTATCTAAAGCTGCATCGAAAAGGTAATTTCGCGTCTGATGCCATGTTGGATCCATAGAAACTTCTTCGATGTGTCGCATAGATGTCGTCATTGTCTTGCTGATCCCTCCCCGTTCTGTGATAGTTCCCTTTTTCAGGGGAAAATTTAGTCCATAGTGTCCAGGCTGCCTTAGCAGCGTGAATCAAATCGCGCGCAAGGCAGCCTGGGAACACCCAGGCTAAGGTAAACCAGGATTTGCATGAATTGAAAATAAGATTTACCTACTGCTATTTATATATTTGATGGAAAAACATTTTAAACATTACTGTTTGTAATTAATAGGCATAAGTGATAGGGAACAACAGTGATTTTATAATTGTATGTACTTTAGTTAAAAAATCATTCTACACTCTTTCTGTAGCATTGAATTTTTTATTTGATTTTTAGCTGGGTCCAGAATCGCATCCAGTCACTCAACCAGCAGGAAGATTCTGTGATACCCTCACCAACAGACACACAGGTAATAAGACACTGTTTTTTTTATTTTTTTTATAACCATTTAGTTTCAGAGCCGCACAGTATACATTATATTGTAGTAATAATTATTTCCCAGCCACAATGTTTATCATAATGTGTTTGACAGAACGATGCGAGGATGGCATTATTACAGGCTTTGTCCCAACCCTGTTAGGGCATACTGGATTTTTTGCACATTTATGATACGCATTTACAGTTATGAATGACAAATTGTAATATAATTATATCGATTTCTACATTTTAAACAACTTACCACAAACGATGGATACAAACACCCTCTAAACAAACCTGAAAGTTTGGTTGACACTAACCTCACAGGTAGTAATGAGTATTTATGATAGCTTTTGGGGACATTGACCTGTATTTTAACTGTCCTTATGGGGACACTTTGGCTTAGTGAGGATGGAATCCTAGTCCTCTTAAGGATAACCATTGGAACTGATATGTAATTTCTTGCTGATATAATTTTTGTATATTTATACAACTAAAAACTATTATGATCCTGCTACTGTTTTTTGCAAACTATACGGTGCACCGTAGCAGGTTTCCTATATAGTTCATTGAGTACATCCGTCAGTAAAAACCATTATAAATCCTAAAATATTGTTTGTCTAATTGTCCGCTGAAATTTGGAGACCATGTATTTAAATGGCTACCCTCATACACTGTCCATAGAAGATGGATAGAAAGATTCTCTAAACAGAAGTTGGTAAAAACCTCAGGTCTTTATTTCAAATCCCCTGTGCTTGTGTACAGAGCAAAAACAATCAAATATGTGTTGGCCCCAATACTTACAGAGTGCACTGTAGATATGTGACACAGAAATTCAAATCCGGGAACCAGTTAACACGTCACTCTAGCAAAAGGAAAAGCTTTGTTTCCCCTTGTTTTTTGTAAGACTGTTATTCAGTCTCAAAGTGCCTAATCTGTTTTGTAATTTCATAGCCTCAAATGATAATTATTTTTTTATTGCAGGTATGGTCAGAAATTGACCATTCATCTCCTTCAACCAGCGAATGTGTACCACCACTGGAAAGAACAGAGAGTGTATTTGTAAGTAACAACATTAATTACTTGCCTAAGTCTGTCGATTAGGGTTAGATAATATCTACCTTTAAGTCACTATTCTTAAGTTTGTGGTCTGAAGATCACATTTAACTGTGACAGGGTTTAAAAGGTATACGACTCACCAAGAAATATTTAGATTGTACTGCTCTGCATACAACTGTATAATGTCTAAACGTTAAATCAATATGTCTCTAATGACCTCTTTGAAAGAGACAACCACAGTAAGATTATTTATCGAAATGTCATGATGAGAGTGCATTATACGAGAAATTGCCCCAACTCGCGCTCAGCCAACATGAAATTGTAGGGTATTTTTGCGGTTGCGCTCATGTATAAATTGAGGATAGAACGAACAAGCGATGTGTGATGTTATTTGATACCTTCTGGGGACATTGACCTATATTTTAACTGTCTTTATGGGGACACCTTGTTTAAGTGGGGATTGCATTGTATGCATGATACCTTCTGGGGACATTGACCTATATTTTAACTGTCTTTATGGGGACACCTTGTTTAAGTCGGGATTGCATTGTATGCATGATACCTTCTGGGGACATTGACCTGTATTTTAACTGTCTTTATGGGGACACCTTGTTTAAGGGTGGATTGCATTGTATGCATGATACCTTCTGGGGACATTGACCTATATTTTAACTGTCTTTATGGGGACACCTTGTTTAAGTGGGGATTGCATTATATGCATAATATAATTTGTGTAGAATTCTCAATACCTTTTATATTTGTCATGTTTGACTGATTACAGGTTGCCGTCCAAAACCACATGGACACAGATTCCAGCTCTGCAGAAGATGGGAATGTGTTCCACTCCAATCCCAAGGTAAGAAAGTATAGATGATGGCCACAGTTCATAAAAGTTTGGAGAATTCATTAATTTTATCTTGACTGATTTTCGTAACGGTTTAAAAGGCAACCCTTTCAATGTTTGTTTGATAATTTAGACCCATTCATACTTGATAACTTGCATTTATTTTTGCAATTAGATATTAAACTAGATTATTAATCTGTTCTGGTCCATGCCTAAATTCTAATACAATCACATCGCAATTCAAATAAGTCGGATCATTACTTTAGAGAAGTGACTACTAATAAATGTAGAGAACAGAAAATCATTGCATGCACATAAATGATCACTTAAAATTTTTTTTTTGCAGTTTACAATTGTATGTACTTTAGTTAAAAAATCATTCTACACTCTTTCTGTAGCATTGAATTTATTTGATTTTTAGCTGGGTCCAGAATCGCATCCAGTCACTCAACCAGCAGAAGATTCTGTGATACCTCACCAACAGACACACAGGTAATAAGACAAGTTGTTTTAGAACCATTTAGTTTCAGAGCCGCACAGTATACATTATATTGTAGTAATAATTATTTCCCAGCAACAATGTTTATCATAATGTGTTTGAAAGAATGATGCGGGATGGCATTATTACAGGCTTTGTCCCAACCCTGATAGGGCATACTGGATTTTTTGCACATTTACGATACCTATCTACATTTGTGAGTTATGAATGACAAATTGTAATATAATTATATTGATTTCTACATTTTTAAACGACTTCCCACAAACGATGGATACAAACACCCTCTAAACAAACCTGAAAGTTTGGTTGGCACTTTAACCTCATGGGTAGTAATGAGTATTTATTATAGCTTTTGGGGACATTGACCTGTATTTTAACTGTCCTTATGGGGACACCTTTATTGCTAATATAATTTGTGTAAAATTCTCAATACCTTCTACCTTTTTATGTGTCATGTTTGACTGATTACAGGTTGCCGTCCAAAACCACATGGACACAGATTCCAGCTCTGCAGAAGATGGGAATGTGTCCCACTCCAATCCCAAAGTAAGAAAGTATTTAAAGAAAGTATTATGGCCACAGTTCATAAAAGTTTGAATAATTCGTAAATTTTATCTTGACTGATTTTCGTAACAGTTTAAAAGGCAACCCGTTCAATGTTTGATACTTTAGACCAGGGATAGGCAACTTCGTTCCTGGAGGGCCACTGTCCTGCAGAGTTTAGCTCCAACCCTAATTAAACACACCTGAACAAGGCAATCAATGTTTTCAGGATTTGATGCAGGCAGGTGAGGTTTTTATCAGGGCTGAAGCTAAACTCTGCAGGACAGTGGCCCTCCAGGACCGAAGTTGCCTATCCCTGCTTTAGACCCATTCATACTTGATAACTTGCTTTTAATTTTGCATTTATTCATGCAATTAGATATTAAACTAGAGTAATTGCGTGCATGTAACAAATTCTTGCTTTTACTTTTTTTTTATTTTTTATTTTTTTTAACAGTTTTTTTTTTGTGGATGTTAGAAGGAAATACTTTTATTCTACAGACATTGGGAGATATTGTAGTTCTGTTTCAGTGACAGACCTTTTATTTAGGAAATTTAATTTGCTGAATTCTGATTAATTTCAGTTTAAAAAACAAATGCTTGGATATGATTCTGAAGACTCACTAAGCAGCATGGAAATAACAGAGGATGAATATGTGCCAGGGTCAGATTGTGAAAGTGAGACCAGCTCAGAGGGAGGCAGTATATTAAAGAAAAATGCTGCCACCATGGCCAGTCCTGCTGTTAAAGCTGGAACAAGAAAAACATACAAGGGACCTAGAAACCGGAACTCTGAATCAGACACATCTGGGGAAAGCTCCATAACTTCACTTACAGTCATGCACAGTCAAAAGACTGACGATGGATCTAGAAGATACACCAAAAAACATTACTGTCTCTTTTGTGAGAAACCACAATCCAAAATTGCCAGGCATCTGGAACTCGTTCATAAAGATCAATCTGAAGTCGCTAAGGCCATTTCATCTCCAAAGAACTCCAAGGAAAGAAGGCTCCAACTGACTATACTAAGGAAACAGGGGGACAGAGCACACAATGTAGATGTCATTAGAAAGGGAAAAGGTGTCATTGTTCCATGTAAACAAGCGAGTTCTCCAAATGTCAATCCAAATAAATTCTTACATTGTGCAAATTGCCAAGGACTTTTCAAAAAAAGATTTCTTTGGAAACATATGAAAAGGTGCCCACTTCGAGGTTTACTTCCAAAACCTGGTAGAACTCGAGCCCAATCGATTTGCGCCTTTGCGCAACCTGTGCAGGAAGGAGTTAGCAAGGGACTGTGGAAACTTCTCAGTGATATGAAACACGGTGAAGTGGTAGATGTCATAAAGAGTGACCATTGTATCCTCAAGTATGGCGAGAGCAGAATACAACATCATGGGACACCGGCGTTCTGATCATGAACTGATCCGTCAGAAAATGCGTGAGTTAGGGAGACTGGTTTTGAAAGGAAGGCAGGTGTCCCCTCTCAAATCACTTGAGGAATACATTGATCCAGCCAACTTCCAACACACAGTTAATGCAGTTAAAGCTGTTACAGGATTTCAGTGTGAGACAAATAAGATAGCAGTGCCAACGCTAGCCAACAAACTTGGTCAGAGCCTCATGAAGGTTGCCGACATTGTAAGTTGTGATGCAAGGATCTGCGGTGATGCAACAAAAGTTCAAAAAGCAGAGGACTTCAAACACATCTATCAGACACGCTGGAGGGAGATGATCTCATGTCATGCTCACAATACCCTGGAAGAAAAAAGGTACAACGCTCCACTGATCTTGCCATTTGCAGATGATGTCAAGAAACTCCATATATATTTAAAGGAGAAACAGCAAGAATACTACAGCACACTTTTTAATGCACCGAACACAAAGACCTGGGCAAAACTGGCTAAAGTCACTCTTGCACAAATGATCATCTTCAACAGAAAAAGGCAAGGGGAAGCCTGTCTGATGCCAGTACAATCATTCGAGTCTCGAGACAAATCTACTTTAAATACTGATATTGCTGACTCTCTCTCAGAAGTTGAACAAGCACTATGCAAGTACTTTAGTCGTGTGGAAATCCGTGGAAAGCGTGGAAGGAAAATTGCGGTACTTTTGGCACCGGAAATGATAAAATCAATGGAGTTGCTGGTTAAAACACGTGAAGTTTGCGGTGTTCTGAAGGAGAACATCTACATGTTTGCAATCCCAGGCTGTGAGACATCATTTCGTGGATCAGACTGCCTGCGCTGCTTTGCCGTCGAGTGTGGTGCTAAATGTCCAAAAGCCCTATCGTCCACCAAGTTGCGCAAACACATCTCTACAATGTCCAGAGTTCTTAACATGAACGACACCGAAATGGACCAACTTGCTGATTTCCTGGGACACGATATTCGTATCCACAGGAAATATTACAGATTACCAGAGGGAACACTCCAGCTGGCAAAAATCACCAAAGTCTTGATGGCAATGGAGCAGGGAAGGCTTAACGAATTCAGAGGGAAAGGTCTTGACCAGATCAGCATCAATCCAACTGGTACGTAAGCTATTAATTGAGTTTAAACTACCTGTCAAGCGTGTCCTAGTGACTTTGGAAGAATCTGTGCATATCTCTGAATACGAAGACTATATTTCAGAGTGCGTTGAGCCTGATGCTGGGATGGAGAGTGAAACGGAACTGTCAGATCATTCTCATGATGAGATGTCAAGTGAGCCAGGTAAAGATTTGTAAACACTTTTTTTTAAAGATGTTTGTCATTTCCATTAGTTAAATAATTATTAAATCATGCCTTCAAGCAGGCACTTCAGGAGTGAATAGCAGCAGGCCAGTAAACACGAATGAAGGTAAGATGTATGAACAGGCAGTTAAATGTTTAATGCAATTAGAATATCAAGAATTCCCCCCAAACAGCCTATCAGTAATTACTAGTTTGATTTAGAAATGTATATGATTGTGTTTCTAAAGGATCTCCAGAGAGGACACGGGAGGTCATGAAAGTAACATCAGGTAAGGGAACCTGTCCAGTAATAGTTTTTATTTGCTTTATTTATAAAAGGTCAACAACATCATAAAGAATAGTATAAAAATAATCCAGTCTTGCACCTACAACACATGCAGTGCAATTAATGTAATTTTCTTGTCATTAGTTCCTAGGAAGAGAAAGTGGAGTGAGGTGGAGATTGCGGCTGTAGAAGACAAAATGATGAAATTTATTCACTCGGGAGTTACTCCTGGAAAAGTCGACTGCATTGCATGCATTACAGCAGCCCCCAAAGCCCTTGGTGAACGAGACTGGCAGGCAGTGAAGTATTACATAAAAAACAGAATCACAGCATATGAGAGGATTACCACTAAAAAGTAAGGTGGATTTTGGTTGTTGATTTTGTTTTAGTGTAATTATATTACCTGTTTTTTTTTGTCTCAAGTTACATTATAATGTTTCCAACCATGGTATTAAAGGGATACTCCACTGGTTTTTCATATTAAACTATGTTATTCCCTTAACTAAGACGAGTTGATACATACCTCTCTCGTCTCAGTGCGTCGACTATATCTCTCTGTATTGCCGCAAAACTATGTTAGCACTTAGCTAGCACAGTGCATTAAATATGGGCCAAAAAGAGAAGCGACCAAACACTTCCTCGTTTTCCCTATTTAAACACAGTTACTCGAGTAGTGTAACTCGACCTAGGCTGGTGACACAAAATAAAACGTTGCGCTTTTCTAAGCGTTTAAAATTGATGTAAATAACAGGGGGCAATATAGTCATCAATTTTAAACGCTTAGAAAATCACAACATTTTATTTTGTGTCACCAGCCTAGGTCGAGTTACACTACTCGAGTAACTGTGTTTAAATAGGGAAAACGAGGAAGTGTTTGGTCGCTTCTCTTTTTGGCCCATATTTAATGCACTGTGCTAGCTAAGTGCTAACATAGTTTTGCGGCAATACAGAGAGATATAGTCGACGCACTGAGACGAGAGAGGTATGTATCAACTCGTCTTAGTTAAGGGAATAACATAGTTTAATATGAAAAACCGGTGGAGTATCCCTTTAAGAGTTAAAACGGCTCGATGTTGGTTGTAAATTTGGTGCTAGTTTTACTGTACAGTAGCCATATGACATATGAGTGCCTATAGTTTTCAATGCCTTAATTAAAAGTGTGAAACGTAAAGGGTCCTGAATAGTGTTGTGGATTAAATTAATCAATTTAAAATTAATTTTCTGATGGCACACTAGACAAAACGCATCATAAAAAATATATGTTGTAATATCTGGTGGCAAGCACGGAACCCATACTGTACTGATTAAATTTGCTGTTGATTCAATTTGTATCAAGGTCGTTTTTATTTCTCTTGGATTTTTTTAATGACTTAAAGATTCAATTCTTAGAGCATTTCAAAACAAGACAAAAAAACTCCATTCCACTGATAATGTTCATAATTTTAGACAATCTAAGAATTGTAGCTCTTATCTACTAACCTTCCCAAATGTGTTATTACTGGTTAACTACAGGATTCTTAACTTTACCTCTAACATAATACATACTTTTAACAGTAAGCTTACCATGTATACGTTTAATTGGTTTGGTAATTTTAATATTTTTTTGTGTATCTACTTGTGTGCTCTGTCGGGTTTAGGGTGGGTGTTTGTAAAAGCACTCTGTGACAACTTTGTTTTAAAGGGCTTTATAATATAAATTAGATTTGACTTTGATAAGAGCAGCAAAATCACATTCAACGTACGGCTCTCATGGGTCATAATCAGTAAATGTAGCAACTTAATTGTGTAAGAATGAGTTAAATGCAGTATATGATTGTGGCAGTCTTTGAGGACTGAAATGACTTGCAGTTGAAGATTGCATGTTGTTCAAGTTCATTTTTAGTTAAGCTGAACTAACTTATTAAACCACCCTACTTTTAACAAACCAATATAACTTCTGGAAATACCATTATGAATTGGCCAGCTGGCCATATTATAACCTTTCTTTGTCTGTAGATTACACTGGTTTGTCCCAGTTTGGACATCCATGTGTACTTATTGATACACTAGTTGGTCAGGGTTTTGTCCCCAGATGGGACTTCCTGTTAATGCCCATATAAGGAGTTGTCCCCGTGTCCCAATGTCCATATAAGGAGTTGTCCCCGTGTCCCCACATGTGTTAACCTGACCTGTCCCAGATTACCACCTACCCTTATTTTAATGAATTAATTACATTTTAAGAGAGGTATTTATTAAACTGTTTTTTTTAGATTTTTTGATGTGTTTATCTAGTCTCTAGGATGTCAGGAAAGTGGTGTCCCCAAAATGTGGTAAATAACTGGTGCCCCCACGAGGCACCCCAAACAAGTATGTGTGTGTGTGTGTGTGTGTGTGTGTGTGTGTGTGTGTTCTGTTGAATGTTCTTCCTAATTATATTTGGTTGATTGATCCTCTTTCAGTGTTATCTTGTTACTCTTGTGGTAATTGGTGCCTACGGCAAGATTTTCTTGTTATGTTGTAAGTTATTATTTACTAATATTTATCTGTGTTAAAGTATTCTTTATTGTTGTTATTATGTTAATTCTTTGGGGAAAGGATTGGTAAAGAGGTCGGTGCTTTTCTTTATTGTATCTTGTTTTCTCCGGTTTAAGTTAGTTAGGGAGTTTTGGTTTTCTTTTCTTGTGTAGCCTAGTTAGTTTCCCCCGTAATAGTTAGAGTGTTTATGTTTGTTATTTTCCCATTACCGCCTCTTGAAGCCTTGAAATCCTCCCACACTCAGAAGAATAAAACTTCTTGTTTGCTCTTGAGTTTGTCTTGGATTATTCTTGTTTAAGTATTGGGGTTGGGAGCAGAACCTTGCTGCCTCCAACACATCACACCATTAATTTTCTTTTGTTTTTATTCTGTTACACGTTCCTTCAACCCTAGACTAAATAGGGACGTAACAATCTCATGAAGACAATGTTCATGATGTGTCTTGAAGATCTCACTGTCGAGTCCCTAAAACACAGAGTTGCATCTGCTGTTAAAGATGTGATTATGGTAATAGTGTGAACATATAAATGCTAAGCATGCAATGATACGCTTGTGGCCATCAGATCATTCATTAAAATTTCACTGTATTCAATAAAAACAGGTTATGTTGCTTTAACTATAAGGAATGATGAAACAATTAGGAATTATTAGGAAACAATTCCTAAAACTGTTTAATAATAATTTACTTAAAAAGATCATAATAATAAAGAAATAACTTACATCTGGTTTTAGTTTGAGCTGCATGATTCTGCTTTCCTCTCTTATCTTCAGCGTATCTGAGGTCTACTGCAATATAAAGTACACTGATTTTAGAAATAATTGAGCAGGATTTAATAAAGCAAGTGAGTAGCAATATGCATAATGTATTAATGTTCTTTTTATGCTTTAATAAAGCAAAATGCATTAGATATTTAATCATAAAATGAGATCAACAGTGAATAATCAACAGTAAGACAACACCAGAGTTAAATAATATAAGTAGAGACGGTAAAATAGACTTCAAAAAGAAGTCTTTTGGTAAAGGTTTGCTTGATATTAACCCCTGGGCAAGCTGAAATGTCAGAAGAACCCAACAAAACATTCTTGCTTCATTGAAAAACAGACATCGAAGACTAAAACTTACAAGCGAGTTTGAGGACATGAAATCTGAAATAAAGGCCCCGCCTCCACTCACTCACACAGTTCAGAGATCCACTCGCTTGACGATCACACGTTGATCTGATTGGTTACAAGGTAGTTTGTGACGTCAGAAACACCAGC
This sequence comes from Chrosomus eos, assembly GCA_036326025.1. Taxonomy (NCBI): domain Eukaryota; kingdom Metazoa; phylum Chordata; class Actinopteri; order Cypriniformes; family Leuciscidae; genus Chrosomus; species Chrosomus eos. Next base: position 417,339 of record JAZAVI010000029.1, read on the forward strand.
AAATCTAAAAGCCATTCTTTTTTAAATTCTCATGCTTTGTGCAAGGTTCCTCATAATGATCGGGCCTGACAGCACCTGATAGGGCCATTAGGGAAGGGTCTTTGTCTTTCTCAGGTGTGAAACATCAATATTCACGCTTTCTAGTTTTGAAGCAAATATTCTAGGCTGCGTGATACAATTTTCAAATGTCTTGTGAATAAATAATTAGTATGGGTTTCGTGACCTTATTTCTGTGACATTTATTTTTTTCACAAACCATGCATAAACGTCATTATCTCAAAACCACAAACTTTTACAGAATGCTGCTGACATATTATTGTAGCAGAGTTTGTGCTGAATACAGTGTAATAAGACTTTAGCCATGAAAATACCATATTAATAGAAATAAGCACAAATGTCAGAACAGTGTTAAAATATTAGTTCACTTCAGAATTAAAATTTCCTGATAATTTACTCTCTCCCACTTCATCCAAGATGTTCATCTCTTTCTTTCTTCAGTGGAAAAGAAATGAAGGTTTTTGGGGAAAACACTCCAGGATTTTTATCCATATAGTGACTTCAATGGAGTCCAACGGGTCGAAGGTCCAAATGTTTCAGTGCAGCTTCAAAGTCTCGACACGATCCCAGCCGAGGAATAATAGTCTTATCTAGACAAACCAGCGGTCATTTTATAACAAAAGAAACAATTATATACTTTTTAACCACAAACGCTCATCTTGCACTAGCTGTGATGCGCTACACATTACGTAATTCAATGAAAGGTCACGCATGACGTAGGAGGAAGAACCGACCCAGTGATAACAAAGCCAACGTGCAAAAACTAAGTGAAACAAATAAATTTACAATTTACAAATAAATACATATATAAAAGATAAAACAATGAGGTCAGCCGATTTTTGAAGTTGGAGGAGAAAATGAGAGAGTTTTTCTCCCTATCCTACATTTATGAACCGGAACACGTGACCCTTCAATGGCGGATGGTTTGTCTAGATAAGACTCTTATTCCCCAGCTGGGATCGTGTAGAGCCGTTTGAAGTCACTAAACATCCTGGAACATTTTCCTCAAAAACCTTAATTTCTTTTCGACTGGTGAAAGACATGAACATCTTGGATGACGTGAGGGAAAGTAAATTATCAGGACATTTTAATTCTGAAGTGAACCAATCCTTTAAGAATGAAGTGTTGTTACTGCCTTAACAATAGCAGAACTTCAAGTAGTGAGAGCTCACCTCATCCTCATGCCGCTGAAACACTGAAACACACAGTTTATGTGCTGAAGTGTTGAATAACACTGATGGAGATGTGCAGGTTCTGCTCTGTGTGAACACAAGTGACAGTCAATGATCATTCAACAACTGACTTTATGCAACAAATGTAAAAATCATAATTAATCAGTTTATAAACAATCAACATTTCTGTACCTGACTGCCACTGACCCAGTGCCATATATCAGCTGGATGCAGATGTTCATGTCCAGCTGTTTTATCCTGTTCTTGAGTTCTTCGGCTGGAGAACAGCAGTGATGAACTGATATCAGCTGTTTAAATAAACATGTAGACGCTTCTCTCACTGCTCTGTCCTGCTTTCTTCAGTCTCTGAATCCTCTCTCTCGTTCATCATGGATTATATTCTTCTCTCCTGTGTGTGCTTTCTCAATCTCACTGGTCTCAGTTTAGTCCTCTTGTTGTTTTCTGTCCTCTTCATCTCGGTCTCATCAGCTCCACACACAGATGAACGATGCAGAACTGCTATAGTTTTCTCTTCTGTCTCACTTCACAATGAGAAGAGCATGTAGACCAGAAGTGAAGATATCTCTGACATTAACTCACCAGGTTTCCATGGAAGTGTCAAAGAATCCAGGAGTATCAACTACAGACACAGCCGTCTTTTTGTTTTCTCCTGTCTTCCGCTCTCTGTCTCACTGCTTTAGCTTCCATCTCTGCTCTGATTCTCTCCACCGTCGTCTTTAACTCTCTCTCCATCTCCTCTTGTCTTTGTCTCTCCTCTCGCTGTCTCCTCTCTTCTTCCTCATCTCGTCTGAGTCTCTGAGCATCTTCAAGCATCTGATTACTGTAATGTCCTCCTCCATTCTTCTCTATCATTGTGTCAATCTTCATCATTAGATCATTCGCCTGATCTCTGTTATTCTCATCTCTATTGTTGAAGACGTAATATCTGCCTCCACACTGACTAACTACATTTCTTAATATACTGTTCTCCTCAATGAGTTTGACTACAGACTCTCCTCTCAGCTGATCTCCACGAGTGAAGAGAATGATGGAGTATTTGAACACCTCCTGACCAAAGAGTGTTTTAATCATCTGAGGAATCTGCAGCTCCTGATCAGTGAATCTCACATCTACTCTGAACACAATAATAAAAGCGTGCGGTCCAGGACTGGATATGAAAACACTTCTCATGATCTCCTTCTCTAACTCTTCAGAGTTCAGCTCTGTGTGATATAACCCAGGAGTATCAACTACAGACACAGATCTGCCTGAAACAGTGGCGCGTTTCACTGAACATTCACAGGTCACTGAGTTTGTACTCCTTAAGGATCTGAACTCTCTCTGTCCCAGTATTGTGTTTCCAACTGCACTCTTCCCAACACCAGTTTGACCCAGAAGAACAATAGAAGATAACCGTCCTACGATTCGGTGTGAAGCTGCAAAATAAACAAAAGCACAGATATATTAGAACAAAAGATATAAATCATATAAACAGTGTTCTATGTTTTTCAGGCAAGTCTAACACGATTTGGGTATAGAAATAGAACAATCAAAAGTGAAATAACCACAGTCTTCACTGCATTAATTAAATATAATTAATATATTTAATTTTTGTTCAAGCTTCAAAAGTGATTTTCTTTTTGTCTTTTATTGTTCAAATAACATAAATGACAGACGGCTGCAGGTTTATTAGGCTGATGTCACTTTAGGAGTTGATTTTCTTAAACGCTTAAGTTCACTTAAAGGGGTCATATGATGCGTTTTCATGTTTTCCTTTTTCTTTAGTGTTTTATGTTGCGGTTTGTGCATGTATAAGATCTGCGAAGTTACAAGGCTCAAAGTCTCCCACAAAAAGATTTATTCTATCTTGTTACGATTGTGACGTAATGCAGCTACGTTGTTTCTGCTGTCTCCTTCTCCTCCTTTAGGATTGGTCCTGGACTTAACGCAAAGCTATTGGTGGTTGGACCAGAGAAGGGGCCTGGGATTTATTTTAAGGGGCCTGTTACTTTTCTCCTGTTTATTGGGTTAGATAAGGAGATAGGGTACATTTTGTTTCTTTCATTTTGATTCATAGGGAAGGTAGTTTTTGTGGGAAAGTTAGAAAGTTCTGTTTGTTTATTGTTTTGGCATTACAGTGTTTCTGCTACATTCATTCTGCCGCCACACCTAAACTCATCCCGCCACGGCTGCAGCTTGTAATATTGTGCATGCTATTGTGTTATTGTTAAGCCCCACTAAAGGCATACAAAACATTGTAAAGCACCATAAAGTTTTCGCACTATATTCCAAGACTTCTAAAGTCATTCAATATCATAATGTGAGGTAAAAATTAATATTTAATTCGTTAAGTCTAGCGCCTACGACTTTCTAGCGCCATTCACATATAGCGCCTAAAAACGCATAGAAAACGCTAGGCGCGCCACGTTCTCCTTTTTCCAAAGCGCTAGGGCGGTTGCGCTCGGGAGGTGTCTGTTGTTGCTAAGCTACGGTGCGCTTGCAGCATTCTGAAAAGTTGAGATGTTTTTATCTCGATGTGGCGCGATCGCGCTAGGAAAAAGGGAGCGAGTCGCACCGCGACCGTGACGCTTCCATTGTGAGCGCGCATACCGCGCGCCTACATTTGAAATAACGAACTTGAGCGCGCAAAAGACACGATATGTGAACAGGCCCTTATTCTCCATTCAGCATTCAACCAGCACTTCAGTAACACGACGACACTCTCTTCAAGATCAATGTTCCCATTATTATACTTTATTTGTAGATAAAGGTCTATAGTTTTCATAAAATGACTATCTTGCTGGAGTTTATTGCGCTTTCTAAATCATATTCCTTTCTCCCGGGTGTCTGCTAGATTACAGCACTGGAGTAGAGAGCACTATGAATTGTTCTTCATGCGCACTGTAACTGAAATTTAAAACTGAAAGTGGATGCAATGAGGAATCATTGGTTTATTTACAACACTGCTCCTGAACAGTACAACCAGGGTTCCAGACTGCGACCAAAAGTTTTTTGAGAATGTGCGAGTTAAAATTGTATGTGGACGCATTAGTGCGAGTGAACGCTCGCGCAACAGAACGCCGTGTATCAGCAGCTGCTGCAGTCCGTAACTTATGTTCAAAATGAACGAGTACATCATGAATCCATTTTCCAAACCGTGTATTTGACTTATCCTGAAACACTACGGTTCGCTTATAATAAGTGTTTATATTCTGACTATTTTATCCCGGGCTCGGCTCGGTTGCGGAGTTGCCCAGTGCCTGCGTGACTCGCCATAGACATTAACGGAGAGAAGTAGCTCCGGCTACAGTGTTCTTCCGCAAGACACGTGCAGTTTATTTATTCACGAACGTAGACGTCACGTGCACTGCACACTGATGGTGAAACGCGCCAATTACGAATTCAGGAATTAAGGCATATAAAAATGAGGTCTCAGGAAACACCGAGCCCCTTCCTACGTCTTTTCAGCGGTTAGATGAGAGTAATCGCTCGACAGAGGAAAAGGAAATGATTATAAAATCCAGAAGGTAAGGAGTGTGAGGTTTCTGATTTTTGTTACAACTATAAACTTTGATAACGAAAATCTGTATCAGCCTATTATAATAGCTACTCTAATCTTTTAAAATTTAATGCATATATTTGAATGTTTAATGATTTTTAAAAGATAGAAAGATGATGCTGATAGAAAGATAATAATAGACAGACAGATAGCTATATATACCATAATTCAAATGTAAATAGATTGTATTCAAATGTAAAATGCTTAAAATTACAGATTAAAACTACTGTCCAAAATCCATGAAAATCCTGAAATTTGGCAATGATAATTACCATATATTACATGTGTTTTTATATAATATATTACAGGTATTTATGCTTCAACCCAGAAAGCCTTTGCTAGCCTTGGTCCATTAAAAGCACTATTCATCAGCATGCTTGATTAAACCCATGGCATGTAGCAAAAAAAAAAAAAAAAAGGTGCGACCAAATCATATGCTGGTGCAACCAACTGAGAAAGTTGGTAGCACCAGTGCAACCAGTGGAAAAGTTAGTCTGGAGCCCTGACAACCCAAATGTTCTGTGCAGCGTTTTTACGGAGGACAGTTTCCTGAACCTAGGAGAGTATATAAGACCGGCTGTGCACAGACACCATTTAAAAAAAATTGGGATTAATTAAAACTTTTCTAAACTTTTCTGAATCAGAGCCTGCAAGTATATTTTATTATCTGTTAAAGTATTTGTTATTGTTCAAATGTAGAGGTTTGAGCAGTGCAGTAGAGCAACGCAAATTGTTTGTCTTTCTTACGATCAAAAGTGCAGAAATGGATTTATGTTTACAAACAGTGTCCTCTGTTCTCCGCTTATAACATGAAAATATGACAAACATAGATGCACTACTATGTTTTGTGCACTACTAACACAAAACAATGATCTTTGAAAATAGCATAATATATCACCCCTTTAGAGCGGTTCATGTTCTGTCTGCGAGGCTTTCTGCACAGAGACCGGGTCCGAGATCCAGTTCTCTTTCGAGTCTTTTCGTTTGAATGCTTTGAGCTGGTTGGAATGATTAAACTGATAGGACTTAAAAACACGTGCGAATGTCCGCGAATCACACGCGCTCCGAACCTGATCTACGATCACTATACTTGACATCACACATGCTGCAATGTCACGATCGCGCATGCACACATCACAATATTGATGCTAAAATGATATTTCATGCAGACCAAAAGTTCACCTATTCCTTATTCAAAAACACAATGGTGAAATGCAGAGATCAAATGATCTGAATTGCAAGGGCCTTACATTCTACAGAGACTCAGAAGGGACACATAATTACCCAACTATAACAACGTGAGAATGCAAAAGCATGGAAATACATTTTTCCACCACTATGTCCCTTCAGATGCTGCGTAGAATGAGTCGCATCCCTACGGATGATATTATAAAACCCGGAAACGGCTGACTATGAAAGAAACTGACTACATTGTGTCAGTGAGATCTGTGTATTAAGAGTTCAAATATCAAACTTTCAATCAGATCTCCATGAGTGAGGAGAATGATGGAGTATTTTAACACTACCTTCACATGATGACATCTTCTCAGGTGTCCTCAGAGGTGTCGGAGACAGGGGTTGAGGAATGCATCCTTGTCTATCCACTGAAGTCTGCTTCGGTGTTGCTCCTTTTTTATATAAAAAGATATAAAACAAATTGAACAGCATTTTTCAACACTCACTGTGGTACAGACACATTACATACAATAGCAATATATGTTTTATTCTAATCACATCTATAAATGGCTTAAACACTAGATTTTGGGGGGAAAAAGTGTGCAAAACATTTTATCATGTCATACAGGAGTAAAAAATAAACCATTATAAACCAAACTGAGTAAAACAGAGTTACTGAGAGAGATCTCTGTATTATAATGCATTGCTGTGACGAGAGCAGATAAATCATTTAGCCTAGCTGTACCAAGACCAATCCGTCTGGAAGTGTCTGGTTTATCAGGAGTAGGAGGACTTAAATGAAGCCGTCTGGTAGCTTCTGCTTCATCAGGAGTAGGAGTTCTCAAATTAACCGGTCTGGACTGCAATCTGGTAGGTGACACTGTACAATAGAGAAAGCAGATGTAAGCAGTGATATGTTCACCTAGGGCTGCACAATATTGAAAACAAACTGGCATTGCAATATTTTGTTTTTCTTCGATATACATCATGATATGAAAACAATTTCGGTGGGTCTTCACTGTGTTATTTAAATACATTTATGTAATTAATATATGTAACCTTTGTTAAAGCTACAAAAGAGATTTTCTTTTTGTCTTTTGTTGTTTTATTAACAAATGACTGACGGCTGCATGTTTATGAGGCTGCTGTCACTTTAAGAGCTTTCAGAGTACTTTTACTCTGTAAAACTTAGCAATTAATCCCGAATCACACGTGTTCCGTAAAGATGAACCATAAAGATCACAGAGCTACAATCCATATTCTTAGTATTAGTATCTTGATATTGAAGCTAAAATTATATATCGTGCAGCTCTAAGTTCACCTATTCCTTATTCAAGAATAGGGATGGGAATTGGTAAGAATTTAATTCCGATTCCATTATCGATATTGCTTATCGATTCGATTCTCTTATCGATTCTCTTATCGATTCTCATTGGGTGAGGGAATAAATACAAATTGTTTGTTTGTATTAAAGGTGCTCTAAGCGATCCTGGGTGACATCACTTCTTGTTGACGTTCAAACTATTGTCAAACAAAACGGAGGCTAGCTGGACCCTCCCTCCTCCTCATCCGCGCACTAACCCCCCAAACCCCTACTTGTCGGTTATTGGCTGGAACAGTTTGTTATGTTTCGTAGAGCGGGTCGCTAGAGTTTGTTTTTGTAGCCGTGTGTGGAGCCTGGGGTGTCTGCAGAGACCGCGTTTTTTTACAGTGTGTTCAGGGAACAGGCAGCCAGCGGATAGTGAGGTAATGTTTGCTGTATGTGACAAAAATGTTTTGGCCTTAAAAACGTGTGACATCGCTTAGAGCACTTTAACTCGTTTTAATATCTGATTAGAAGACAAACCACAGAGTATAAGGGTGTGAACCTACACTGATCCCACGGTTCGGTTCGTTTCAATTACGATTATCATGTCATCAAAAGTGATGTGTGCGTGCACACGCGCGTGTGTGTTCACCTGTTCGGGAAGTCGCAGTGACAGAAACAGTGACATTCCAGTTTAAGTTTCATGGGACTAAAGTCTGTTTATGCCATTAAGAAAATGAAATTCTGCCAATTTTTGTTTTAAAACAAAAAGCAGCGCTCATTCATCATCAATGTATAATGTTACACGCGTTGCTGTGTGGCCAAATGTTTCTGCATAGCCTATTGGAGGTAGTTCCCCCGTTTGACGAAATCGAAATTTTACACGTGTTGCAAGTGACCGTATTGTTATGAGATGCCGTCATACTCTCATTGAGTATGTGCGCGAGTTTTTGTGTGTGTGTGTGTGTGTGTGATCGCGTCTCATATGATTATGTGCGTGGAGAGTTTGTGTGTGCGCGCGCGCGTCTCATATGAGTGTGTGCGTGGAGAGTCTGTGTGTGTGCACACGCATCTCATATGAGTGTGTGCGTGGAGAGTCTGTGTGTGTGCGCACGCATCTCATATGAGTATGTGCGTGGAGAGTCTGTGTGTGTGTGTGTGTGCGCGCGCGCATCTCACATGAGTATGTGCCTGGAGTTCCGCGCAAACTATCTGAATTACAATAACCATCCCTGAATCAAAATCAAGTCATGAAAATGAATAACACATTCTACGGAGTGCCAGAAGGGATTTTTTCAGGCTTACTGTAGTAGTATGCGTGATCGTGAAAGCATAAGTGGAGAGCGAGCACGCATTCAAAAGCAACTTCAAAACTGCACATATTGATAGTTGACAATTACCCAACTATATAACTACGAAAGAATGCAAAAGCATTGAAATATATATTTTTTCTCCCATCTCATATTTTTACACCATTATGTCCTTTCAGATGCTGCGTAGAACGAGTCACATCAACAAACTTTCTAACAGATCTCCACGAGTGAAGAGAATGATGGAGTATTTTAACACTACACTCACATGACGACATCTCAGGCGTCTTCAGAGGTGTCTTCACAGGGATTGTGGGGCCAGGACTGCATAGCTGTCGTCTCTCCACAACAGGAGGACTTGCTCCTTTGTCTGTATAAAAATATATAAAACAAATTGAATAATATTTTTCAACACTCACTTTACTCACTGTGATTGGGCAGAGATTCAGCTGTCACAGTCCTAGTGAGTGACATAAACAACTTTTTACAGACAAACATTACATACAATAAATGTTTTATTCTTGTCACATCTGTAAATAGCTTAAACACTAGATTTTTTTTGGGGGGGGGAACAAGTGTGCAGAACATTTATCATGTCATGCAGGAGAAAAAAAAGGACAAACTAATCTGTAATGAGTAAAACATAACACAGAGATCCCTCTCTCTGAAACTCTTTCTTGCTGTGACACTGCATTTGAATATCTAAAGACAGTCAGTGAGAGCACTTTCACAATTTGTCTCAAATATTTCAAATATTTTGTATAACGACTGACTCACCTATTGCGTCAGGGTATGTTGAATATATTTTTGTAAGCAGCATTTTAACTTGTCCATTAGGATCTCTCTTCTTGTTGTTGAACACATGATATCTCTGATCATATTTCTGAACGAGTTTCTTCAGTGCTTTAGTCTCATTGATGAATTCATCTATTGAATTGTTTTCCTCCTCCAGTTGATCTCCTCTGGTGAAGAGAATCCAGGTTTTCTTCAAGCGCTCTTCTCCTAACAGCTTCTCAATCTTCTCCACAGTTTTTTTCTCTTTTTCAGTGAATCTGTCAGCTTTGATGACCAGCAGAAACACACAGAGACCTGATTCACATCTCTGAAGAACATTTGCATAAATCTTCTGCATCTCCTGTTCACTCAGCTTTGTGTTGAATAATCCTGGTGTGTCATAAACAGTGACCTGTTGTCCACAAACCCACTCAGATTCAACAGAAACATCTAGCGTGACAGAAGAGAAACTTTTCTTTGATTCAAAAGCTTCTCGTCCCAGGATTGTGTTTCCTGATGCACTCTTCCCCGGGTCCCATTTTTCCAAGTAACACCAAATTCAGACCTTCAATCCTTTCTGCCATTTCAAGATGTGCCCTAAAGATAAAACGTGCTGCAAGACAAAAATGACCACACATTTATCAAAAATCTCACAGATATTTCCTTTAGTACATGAGAACGGTTCTGTGAGGACCTACTGTCCTGGAGACGTTGATCTGTCTTTTCTTGGTGCTTCACTGTATCTGATTCCATCATTATGATCTAAAAAGTTATTACAATTCCCACAATTGACCCGCAACAGGGAGTTTGATTGACAGGCGATCTGACCAATCATAATCCACCATTTTGTCTGACAAAGCCATCAGGAGAATTAATAGATTAAGGTTGGTGGATTTGAACTTGAAAAACTGAATATTGACCTATTGTGCGTACCGTTCTGGCTACAGGGGATACGCGCTGTATTTGGTTTAAAAACAATCATATTGTGAAAGGTCGAGTGGCAGGCCGCATATAACGTGACTGGTCGAGTGGCAGGCGCATATAGCGGTGATGGTCGAGTGGCAGGCACATATAGCGGTGATGGTCGAGTGGCAGGCACATATAACGGTGACAGTCGAGTGGCAGGCGCATATAATGGTGACGGGTCGAGTGGCAGGCACATTTAATGGTGACGGGTCGAGTGACAGCGGCCCCTTGCGGTGAAGTGTTGAGTGACAGGTCGAGTGGCAGCTCCCCCTGGCAAAGATTTTACCCCTACTATATATCAGAGAAAAGGAAGAGAAAGAAAAGTAAAATGGAAGTTAAGGTACAGTTCAGGAGAGAACATTTAATTATTCTGCATGTCCCAGCCTAAGGCCCCGTGTCCACCAAAGCATTTTTTTCATGCAGCTGGTAGGGCTGCACGATTAATCGCACGATGTTGTTATGCGCATCTAATCAGTAAAGCCGGTTCCTTGATTAGTAGTAAATCACCTTCACCTGCTTTCAGATGGAGCGGCATTTACTACAAAGAGCCGTAGTTAACTGACAAGCTGAGCCATATCGCGTTAAAATCGAGGACATATCGCCAGCGATATTTAATGCGATATGGCTCAGCTTGTCAATTAACTACGGCTCTTTGTACACAGCAAAAACTCAGTGTTAAATGAACACACCTGGGAGTGTATATGAGTCCACACTCAAGAGTGTTGAAGTTAATGAGATATTAATTGAGTGATGATTGAGCATTATTGAAGACACCTAAAGCACACACAGTACTAGCTGTTCATCCATTTTGATTTCCGTGCTTGTTTGGATGCCCAGTTTCTATTGGCAGCGACTTAAGTTTAACTATTTTGAACTTTGCGCTTTGGTCGACGCAGCAACAAAACGTCCTCGCGCAGTGCAAGCCATTGAAATGAGTGGGTTTCATAGCATAGTGCCACACATTCCGCTTCCTGTATGAAAGGCGCTTAATGTATGGATGGCCTGGCCTGGATGAGTGTGAGATTTCCAGGCCTGAAATTATGTCTTAAATTATGTTATATTAGCGGTTTCTCTCCATACTCGCACAAACCCCAACCGGGCCACCCCCAAACCCTTCTAGTCGGTTATTGGCAGGAGCACTGTTTGTTATGTTTATTGGTGCAGGTTGCCCCAGTTTGTGGAGCCTGGGGTGTCTACAGAGACCGCGTTTTTTTACAGTGTGTGTTCAGGAGACAGGCAGCTAGCGGATAGTGAGGAGATGTTTGCTGTATGTGACAAAAAATGTTTTGGCCTAAAAACCTGTGACATCACTTAGAGCAATTTTAACCATATTATATATCGACATGAAATATTAATTCAAAATCACACACGTGCCTTAATGCTGCATATTTATACCTGAGAATGCTTTGACGCGTTTCCACAGTGCACGATGCCTAAGGGAACGTCTGACAATTCCACCAAATGCGGTAAACATAGTGTATAGGCTCTTTGTATTATTTAATATTACTTTTAACATTTAAAAACAGACGTCTTCAAATTCCAAAGCTTGTAGAAGGTTCCTATTGGCAATACTGACTTAGGCTACAGCTTTCCTGGTGGGTGATTCTCGCGAAATTAGACTTATGAGGTGTCATGAAACATTTTGATGATAAAAGTAAATGCTATCAAAATAAGAAGGATACAGTTATAAACATCTCATCATGTACTATTTTGCACATGATTTCAAATGACATCATAAATACCAATTTTGTTGTTTTTTCCACATTTAAGGGGAAATTTGTCATTACCGCAACGTGTCCATGACTGGATTTGGGTCCTTTGAGATGGAAATATTTATAATTAAAAAATATAAAAAATAAAAAGCTTCAGTGCATGTTATACTATAAATATTTACAGTAAAGAAACATGTTGAATTTGGTGATCATTGGTAAATGTAGTGACAATAATAAGGAATATAAATGTGTCCAAGACCAATTATCTCATCCTCCGCAACAATTTTCAATCATTGTTTAAGTCCTCAAGGAACTGATATTTTCAAGGAATTTTGTTGGAAGGGACATAATTGACTGTGACACGCAAGATGGCTACCAGATAAGCAGTTCTTATTTTTTCTGTCCAGATAAAAGTAAAAATTTTGTTTGTCATAGTACCTACACGACTTTTTAGTTCTCATTACTGAAACATGAGTTTGTAAAGTTTTAAAAAATGTTGCCGTTTTAATTTTGAGATTACTATATACCCCATTATGGTCTAAATATAAAAAGAGAGGGAAAGTTTAGCTAACCCTCATTTAGCTTCCACAGTTAGCAAGAATGTTTAAGGTCGCTCATCCTCCGCAACACCATTATCATTCACCGCAACAATTAAAGGCCTGTTGCGGTGGAGATACTCAATGTTTCGGTAATGAGAAACAGACTTATGAAGGAGGGACGTGCACTATAACTCTTGCTCATTTCAATATAACTTGATATTTGCCTTAAACACTTACACAGATTGCATAAACAAAATAGCTATTACACCCCCTCCCAAAAGGGGTCACTAATTTTTTTTTTTTATGAAGTGCTTCCACAAAAAGCAGTATGAATGCAGTATAGGCCACACTACTATAAATGTAATATTATTTAATATTCAATAGTTTTACTGTGAAACAATGTATTTCTTCATGTCTTTTAGTAATGGGCGATATAAACGATATGCGATATAAACGATATAAAATTGGTCTACGATAGAGATTTTAATTCTATTGCACTATCGCGATATTGCATGTTGACGCAATTTTCCCGCAAAAATTTAGAGCCACGAGCTGCAACCGGCAGCAACGCATCGTCATATTCGTCATCTTGAGTAAACATGCGTCTGAAAGCGAAACGGAGGACCTGGTGAAAAAGACCGGTGCAACATCCATTATTTGGATTAGGTTCGGATTTAAGCCGTCCGACGAACAGCAGCAAACTATACTCTGTAGGGGCAACAGTTCTGGCTAACACCTGTTTCACACATACTCCGTTTGCAGTTCATATGGCATATGCGGTGTGTATTTTTTCCGTACCCATGTTAACAGGCCTGCACGCGGATGCGGTGCGGCAATGCGTTGAGATCGTTTCAGCACAGAGTCTGTGCTGCACGTGCTGAATTAAAGTGACAGCGCATGGCTCGTGGTCAAAATGAACACGAATTGATATGAAAATATAGTAATCTCTCCTTAAATGCATTTATACTACTATTTTTCAATCATTTTCTTTTTAACTTTAAGCTCGGGGTAATAAGCAAGGAAAACTACACAGTTAAGTTACCTCAACAACGCGACAATAATGGATGTTTGTCTCTTGTGGAGGTGGAAAAACAAGTTCTTTGTGACCGCAATATTTCTTGTAAAAAAGATTTAAATGCAAAAGAAAAGGTATGGTAAGCTGTTTTTGTCAATTATGTATGCTTTAATTTAAAATGTTTGCAATTTTAACATAAATGTAGTAAATGTAGTTGCTTTTTAAGCTTTTTCTTTGTTAAAGTCTCTGCAGCTAGTGTACTTGGATTTTATTAATCTGCAACATTATGTTGTATAATTAAAGTTTTGCATAATAAATGTTCTCAAAACTACATGCGTTTCTTTTAAAACAAATAGCCTACATAGCAGTTTGACTTTCCTTATGGTCTATCTAACCTGTTCTGAAATTGTTCTATTATAATTTATATATCGCGATATATATATCGTTATCGCAAGAGGCTGCAATGTATATCGCAATATGGATTTTAGGCCATATCGCCCATCCCTAATGTCTTTTTTACGAAATGTTACCTTCAAGATGGCTATTGTGTATTTTGTTACAGGCAAGCATCAGTTGAAAAGAAAAGGACATCAGCGAAAGACAGGTTGACAAAGCATAGGGAAAAAATATACAGCAATCCAGAGAGACAGGGTGATAATGTGGAAATAATAGGAAAAAATATAACTTGGATTCATTGTTTTGACCGACACGCACACGCTGACATGAAAACGTGAAGGCTAATATAATTGTCAAGTTTCCTTCATTTATACAGCGCTCTTAACAATATATACTGTTTCAAAGCAGTGTTACAGTGATAATAGGAAATTAAAGAAACAGAATGTTTTGGCTTTACATCAGCTCTAGAATAAAGTTATTGTCCAGCTAAAGTTAGTTTTGATTGATTCACGTCCATCGCAACGATCATTTATTAAGTTAGGGTCCACTAACACAACACCGTTCTAATAGAAAACATTTAATGCGATCCGGCAGCTCATTTGCATAAAACAGTGCCTGGTGGCTCTGAGAATTTTTTATCGCTTCCACGTAGTCACGTGAATCGTAATTATCCCGACAACGTTTTATCAGTACAGAGGTAAAGGGAAGGAGGCCTTCACAAGGGAGAGACTAGTTGACACTTCAGGACTGCGTTGTCGACGTGTCCAGACGCAGGTCCTTCATCAGATCTGGATATGGCCTGGATTTTGGTGCTAAATAGGAAAAGGATCTACCGCCAGCAGTTGATTTTGATATTCTAGGTATTATCAACTGGCCAGAATTTTGAGATTTCAATAGACATGAAGGACTATAATGTGTTAAGATCTTGCTCAAGTACTGCAAATCTTTAGTGCTTTGTAAGTAATCATCAATATTTAAAAATTCTCAGAAACTCAGAAAACGGGGTAATTATTGGCCCGTTTTGGACCAGCTATAGTTTGTTTATTAAGCGTGCAGGGCAACCACCCATAATAGCATTACAATAATCTAGCCTTGATGTCATGAACGCATGAACTAATTGTTCTGCATTTTTCATTGAGAGCATATGACGTAATTTAGATATATTTTTAAGATGAAAAAATAGTTTTACAGATACTAGACACGTGACTTTCAAATGAAAGATTGGTATCAAAGAGCACACCCAGGTTCCTAACTAACGACGAAGACTTAACAGTGCAGCCATCAAGTGTTAAGCAGTATTCTAGGTTATTACGTGAGGAGGTTTTTAGTCCAATAATTAGAATCTCTTTTTTCAGAATTAAATAGTAGGAAATTACTAGTCATCCGGTTTTTTATATCAGCTATGCATTCCGTTCATTTTGTAAATTGGTAAGTTTCGTCAGGGCGTGAAGAAATATAGAGCTGAGTATCATTAGTATAACAGTGAAAATGCTTCCATGCTTCCTAATGATATCTCCTAATGGTAGCATGTACAGAGTGAACAGCAGCGGTCCTAGTACTGAGCCTTGTGGTACGCCATACTGAACTTGTGATCGATAAGACATCTCTTCATTTACTGCTACAAACTGATAACGGTCAGATAAGTATGATTTAAACCATGCTAGCGCAATTCCACTAATGCCAACATAATTTTCCAGTCTATTTAAAAGAATGTTGTGGTCAATAGTGTCAAATGCAGCACTAAGATCGAGTAACACTAATAGAGAGATACAACCACGATCGGATGATAAGAGCAAATCATTTGTGACTCTAATTCATTTAACGTTTTTTTTTTTCTAACGTAATTTTTAGTTGAATATTTCAGGACTTCAGTCGACCAAGATTTTCTTTGGTTGAGTACAGCCCTAAATAACAGACAGGAACTAGACACAAATAATGAAAGTCTGAACAGAACACCAGCAGAAGAAAGTTTAGACCTGACAGGGTATATATATTGAAAACAATATTTATACTAATTGTATATTTGTTAGTACTACAGTGTAGGCTACATGACATGATTCTTTATGAGCATAAGATTGTAACTTGTATACACAACACTTGTTAACACAAGGCATGGTACTGTGATGATTACGATAAATGAGAAAATGAAACACTGTTTATGAAATAAATATTCTATTAAAAATTGTATGCGTTTTAAATATGTAAAATGGGGTTAGGCATCAAACCCCTTTGTCAACAGCGAAAGTGTGAGCTAAATCTCATTTTCGAAACATTGATCCTCATTACCGAAATGGCATTTTCATTACCGCAACATGTATCTTTTTTTACAAATTAAGTAATAATTAGATAATCATATTTTGTTTTAAAATGTATATACATATTAAAATACACTACTTATTTAAAGGGTTAGTTCACCCAAAAATGAAAATTCTATCATAGTTTACTTACCCTCAAGTTGTTCCAAACCTCTATGTGTTTATTTGTTCTGCTGAACACAAAGGAAGATATTTGGAAGAAAACAGATCTCATTCCCCATTGACTACCATAGTATGTATTTTTTCCTACTATGGTAGTCAATGGGGAATGAGATCTGTTTTCTTCCAAATATCTTCCTTTCTGTTCAGCAGAACAAATAAACACATAGAGGTTTGGAACAACTTGAGGGTAAGTAAACGATGATAGAATTTTCATTTTTGGGTGAACTAACCCTTTAAGGTCTGCTACATAACAAATGTTTATGTTATCTTTTAGTAAAACAATTAAATAAAATAAATTATAAATCATCACGTATGTTTCGGTAATGAGAGAAAATAAGGAAATTACAAAAAATAATAAATATGAAAAAGTAATCTCTCCAGAGTTTTATATAGCTTTGAGCATGAGTAATAAGAGTCTACTTCAACATTAGCCAAAAATATACATTTTTAACCATATAAGGTAATGTCATGTTGCGGTAATGATAATTTTTTATGGACTTCATCTAAAAATGTAAATAATTATATAGTAAATATTTTTGTAAATCTTCTAAAAATAATGGTTATAGTAAGTTCAGACCTTAATCTTATATGTGCAAAAAGAAAATTGACTTCAATGGCATTTTAAAAATTCTGATGCTGCACCTTCTAAATCTGGATTTCGCGAGAATCACCCTGGAAGCCTTGAGTAAATTAACTTGTCTCAGAAAATGATTCATAAAAAAATATCAGTTGAGCCTATGTTTTACTTTCTTCACTGACACAGACGAAAATGAAAAGACTATCCGTCAAAGTTCGGCTTTAGGAGGGCAAGAGAGAGGGAAAGATAAAGAGACAGAGAAAAAGAAAGACAGATGATGAAGAGAAACAGGTATTGGCAAATAATCTACTGCCCACTGTCGACATGGTTTAAAGCTTTTTCGTACCCATTTTTTTGGCCTTCATAGGTCTAAAACTGCACATGTGTAGGTCAGAGAAATCCAAATTTTCTCAGGGGAGCATGCCCCCAAACAGCCCTAACTTATTACGTTTGAATTTACATTGTGAAAACATGTTTGTTTTCCAGATTGTGTTGTTCAGCAATTTTAACATAGTAGCCTATCGTCATCATATCAGTGTAGATGTAGATGGACCAAAATAAAACCATTCAAATATCAAGTAAATAAGTATTGTGATACGTGGTGCAACAGTTAAACTCTTGTCCCAAAAAGTAGGCCTATATCTATACCATGGTGCGTTCACGTGCTATGGTAATTATGGTAAATACCAAAAGCCGACGTGGAAAATGCACATGAACCCGCGCCCATCATGAGGTATTTTCCACTGGAATATTATTGATGCACCGGTTGCCGAGATAAGATAACCTTTGACCTTTTCAAAATGGCGGAGAGTCGCGAAGTCGTGAATGGTAAAAATATACTATTCATGATCTAGAAAATATATACAGCATATTATTTACCGTTTGAGTTTTGAAAAATCATCTTCTTGCTGTAGCAATGACTTAAGCAATCTAAAATAGTTTTAGCAAAATAACAGCTCTGGATCTCCATCTTTTTAACGCATTACGACAACAAAAGCACTTAAACGCAACACACTGGTACCAGTTCACAAGTGGAAAATATCATAATTGTTCATAGCACGTGAATATTTCCCTGTTGCGCCAACACGCAGTTAAATGGTTTCCCAGCCTGCCAAATCCCACTTTAACCACTGATAATAACGGAACAAAAATACGTCACATTGTGTATCGACATTTTAATATCAACAAAGACACAGACACAAAATGTGATAGCAAGTAACACTTTCCGTGTCACAACAGAAAGCGTCTCGACTGAAAGAAATGCTGCGCTGCCAAAACTCTGTAAAGCGCCCATAGATAGGCGTTTTCAGCCGGCTAAAAGCGCTTTGGTGGTGGACACACGCCCTAAGGAGGATTTAAACCTTTTTTATGTGATGGTCATAGAAATAAATAGGGTTGTCCGTGGTTTCAAGACACGATCAGACAGGAATAATGACCTTTTCGAAATAAAATAGGCGTCCCAAAGCCTTCCTCGAAAATATCAGCAAATTATGATGTCTTAACCACTCTTTCCAGGCAGAGAGAGATAGAAAGACATGTCAGAGAACCAGAAGGGAATGAGAGATTCAGTCAAAACTACAGCAAATGTGTCGACTTCCAGTAATGTACACAAGTTAACATAAGATTTAGGTTAAAAAATAAACAATAATCTTACCTAACAGAAAATGTTCCTTCGAGATTAGTTTCAGTTCTGAAGTGAGCGATGAATTGAAAGAAGTGATACTTCTTTCTCTTCTTCTACTCTCTGTGATTTCAGGGCACTACATGTACACTACTGCCATCTTCCGGATTACTGGGACACTACTGTCCCTGTCACACTAGTTACTCAATCATGTTTTTCCCCTCTTCTTCTTTATTGTTTGCAAATAGTGAGTTACAGTTTCTAAAACCTGACAATAAATAATCACAAAAACAAATTGGATGCTTACCTATAATGTAGTGTACAATTTAAGTTACTGTCCTCTTGGCATGACTATTATATCTTATCTATTCCTCACAGCACCCACTTTAATTTGAATTGTATATTCCATATATAAAAATAAGTATACAATCGTGTGTTTGGCTAATTTGCCCACTCTCTCATTACCTACAGGCTACAATGCCTGTGCATGAGCAGGAGTCCAAATCATATAGATTTGCAGTGCATTTTTCCTTTATTCTTGTGTGTAGCATTTCTTGAAATGAGACTTTTAAACAAATATTTATGGTGAAAACTAAATATATATTTTATTTTAGACTTCTCTTTTTGCTAAATGTACATAACAGGGAACAAGCAACAATTTAAGACACTTCCTTTGTTGGAGGAGCAAGGGTGACGACAAACAGGTGGCAGAATATAGACATCAAAGGCAAGTATGCAAAATTAATACATATTTTTGTCTAAAAGAAACATAAAGCTTCAGACTTTCTATTACGTTTTTTGAAGCATTTGAAGCTCTGAATCATTTTAACATACTCACATATAAATATATTTAAGGAGGGCTTATATTTTTTCCATTTGCAGTATGAATATGATATTTACCCATCAATAAAACCAAATGTACAACATCAGAGAAAGGTGAATTTAAATCACTTTTTTTTTTAAATCATCTTGTTGGGTTATATGAGCAATTTTATCCATTTTATAACTGACAACCAGCTATATCAAACAAAAAATTAAGGAGAAGTTAAAGAAAAGGGGATCACGTATTTCAGGAAAAGAAGAACAGATCCAGTTTTATTTCAAACTTACCAGTGATATTTGTTGTCAGTCCAGAAATAAATTATGCTGGATATCTAATGTAAATGTCAACTGAACAATATGGTTCAGAGTAATATTATCTGGTATAATATGAAATAATCAAACATAAGATTTATTTAGGATCCCCACTGTTTTGTAATGTTATGCTGTTATGCTGGAATCTGTGATTAAATATTTTATTCTCACATAATTCAAGATAATTGTCAAAGTCTTTTTATAAAATTTTTGGTAATACGTACAAATACCCCCATCCCCAAAGAACAAATGTTCACTGCAAATAAGTGCATATAAAAATAACAATAATACTAAGTAAAATAAATGTACATTTTCTTAAACATGCACACACACACACACACACACACACACACACACACACACACACACACACACACACACACACACACACATATATATATATATATATATATATATATATATATATAATATATATATATATATATATATATATATATATATATATATATATATATTAGTGCTGGGCCGTTATCGGCGTTAACGTGCTGCGTTAACGTGAGACTCTTATCGCGCGATAAAAAAAATATCGCCGTTAATCTAAGTTGGGTTGGGATCATAAATAGCATTTTCGAATATCGTTATTTTCGCGCAATTCTAGTGTGTAGTATGACATACATACTTGACGCCGCGCCTACTGTCACAGATCGCGCAGCAGGGTATTTTCCTGTCAGGGACACAAGGTGTACTTTTACTTTGTTATGTTGGGCGACGTTCCTCTCGTTACTTTATGTTAATGCAATACGTTGTTAAATGAGTTCATTCCAAGTGCGCTGTATCCTTTGTATGGGCATGAGCGATGCTCATTTACAAATGAATCACTCTTTTGAGTCGATTCTGTTCAAAGACTTCAGCTGCGTCCCAATGTGCATACTATCCATCCTAAATAGTATGTGACATTAGTAATTTTCAATACTATTTAGGGCATGCACATTGGGACGCAGCTTTCATCAAACAAGTTGTCAGATCTGTTAAATCGGTTCGCGAATCAGTTGATCTGTTCAGTTCCTCACGCACTGAATCGTCTGAACTCAGAAGCGCTTTCAATTCACACTCGAGGAGTCGTAAGTAACAGGAAGATTTAAGAACATCAAGAGCGTTGGATTAAGTTGCCGTGGATCTACAGTTTAGTCTAGTGAAACAAATCTGCAAATGCATCATATCTTTGCCAGCGATGAAGATCTTTATTAGTTGAACATCTTCGTAAACTGTCCGTGAATGAATGATTCCACAGGACGATACATTCGAGTTCATTTCATTCAGGTAATACAATTTACAACCAAACAGATTATTACGCCACGATAGCACTACTAAAAAGTATGACATTATCCGGTTTTTGGACATAACAGTTACATTAATTTATAGGCTACAAAAAAACGCTTCAGAGCGTCGGTGCACTGGTTAACAGGTTTAAATAAGCTACCATTGTCCACAGTTTATGAAATGAACACCCGCCATCCCGCGGTAATGTGTGTGTATTGCGCAGTGCATAATCACACGAATAGTTTACATTGATTGAAACTAATTTGTTTAAAAAGGAGGCTATTGCAGTAACAAGGCAGGTTTACATAAAATCATTATGACATATGATGACATTATTTTTTGATCTAACGAGCATTGGCGATGCAAAAACGGACTGTTGTGCGCATTGTTTTTTTCTTCTTCCAATTACTATGTTAAAAAACCCCGAAGAGAACATGTTACTTGTTCAATTAATAAACAGTTTGTTTGATGACAAATCGCTAAAGATGAAATTGGCCTTCCTTTCTGTCATTGCTTTTTTTTTTTTTTTTTTTTTTAACGATATTCGACTTTTGCTCCTCGATTGTCAAATGGCATTTTTGGCAGAAATGCACATCCCTATGCGAGGTGAACTATTCTCAAAGACTTACTTTTAGTCATTATTTGGGTAGCACACATATTATAAATGCCTTCGGGAGAATTCAAATGAGCCATTTTAATCTAGATTAATCTAGATTAATTTTAAAATTAATCTAGATTAATCTAGATTAAAAAAATTAATCTATGCCCACCTCTAATATATATATATATATATATATATATATATATATATATATATATATATATATATATATATATATAATATATATATATATTAACAACAGTAATGGCAAAAATAGTGTGTGTTAACAGAGGGCAATAACATAAGTTGGTCATAACATGACTTCATTAACTTGGGATCCATGTTACATATCTAAGTCAAGACCGGCTGCCAAGCAACATATAATTTACAGCTATAACTTTTATAGAAATAACCCTTCAACAATATTATTGATCTACCTGCATTGACACCATTATATGAGAACTGAACTGAGCTGGACGATGACATCACAGTTTTCTCCTGAGTGACTGTATAGAAAAATGAACTAAATTAAAGGTATAGTTCACCCCAAAATGAAGATTCTGTCTTAATTACTCGCCCTCATGTCGTTCCAAACCTGTAAGACCTTCACTCATCTTTGGAACACAAATTAAGATATTTTTGATTAAATTCAAAAGGTTTCTGACCCCACATAATAATAAACTGAATGTGATTCATATTTCTCATTCATATATAAGTGAAATATCTAAGTTTATGTAATTGTATTAATAAACAAAGTGATGTCAGTCTTACGTAAATGAAACGGGTAAGATTTATGTAAAAGTGCACAGCAAAATGCCCATGTTAAATTAACACTGCTCAGTGTTCATATGTGTGCACACTTCAGAGTTAAAGCAACACTATGTAACATTTTTTACCTTAAAATAATGTTTCCAAAATCTTATCAGTGGTTCATCAAGTCGTAACAGGGTGAAAGGCACGTCTGCCATCACCTGACGGGGTCTGTATCGCTTTTACTGGCACTATGTAACTTCGGGTTTCGGGTAGGAACCCGTGCACAAAAAGAACTACAAAACTCGACTGCTTTACGTCAAGCGCTACAATAGTCATTATTTCGTTTTTCTTCGTTTCTAAAGTCGCAATACATCATCCTTTCATGAAATCATGTAACATTCTCTACCTTGTCTGTGGACATCGTTCATTCTAAAGCCGGTGCTGGATAAACAGCGAGCGTGCGTGCGACGGTAGGCTAAATTATTTACGACAGCGGTAATGGACAATTTTGTTTCCAACCAGTAGGGCGACCGAAGAGGAAAAGTTCAATGGTGTTACTTTAAAGTACCATTGAAGCAGTGTTGAAGTTAATAAGATTATTTACTGATGATTGAGCATTAATGATGAACACCTGCTGTTAACAAGCAGAATCACTTGTACATGGCGTTGCTTTCATACGGATTTCTTAAACAGAGAATATTTGTTTTTGATATGATTTACATAATTTAAAAATGGAGACTTCAAGCGTTGTAAAGACATGTTTCACGTCACAGTGACGCATTCGCTGAGTTACAGATCATTTTCTGTCGTGTTTCAGAATGAACTTCACATTGAGATAGACGGGAGAACGCACAGAGGGTTAAGACAAACCATGAGTACATTCATAAGTCGACAGCATTGCTGAGTATTTTCTCCTTAAAACGGCAGTGAATAAAAAATTTAAATTGCTGGTGTTTCTGACGTCACAAACTACCTTGTAACCAATCAGATCAACGTGTGATCGTCAACGAGTGGATCTCTGAGCTGTTGTGAGTGAGTGGAGGCGGGCTCATTTGCATTTTCATTGAACCGCGTATACTAAATGAGGCAAGGGCAGGGGCGGACTGGCCATCTGTGTGATCTGGAGAATCACAGAACGGACGGTACTCCAGGACGGCCCACCACCCGCCACACACGCAGTCACAGACATCCCAAGTCTCCCTGATTTTCCGGGAGTCTCGTGCATATTGATAGCGGCTCCCTGATGCCCGCAAATAAGTTAAAATCTCCCGGAATCTAGAGCGAGCAAGAGCGCAATTTTTAATGATTACAGTAGTTAAAACAGCTAAACGTCAACATTTTAGCTGTAAAATGCCACACCCAGTAGATAATATTAAGAAATATGTTGTGCTTTTAGTTTTAAAAATGTTGGTAATGTTACAGTTAATGCTTACAAACTTTGAAGATTTTGAATACAGAAGTTACATTTGTAATGGTGTATTTTCATTTAGATGTGATATTATTATTTGTGCAGTAGCTAAGATTAATTACTGCATATATTAAGATTAATACATTCATTTTAAGACAGCATGGAATAGATTGTATAATATGCTGTTAGCTATAATTTGGATGGTATAGGCTATCATGAGCCACAATTAAAGTCTTGTGACACTCATGCCAGGCGGCAGGCGCTATTGTTGTTGTTGTCGAGTTTCCGCGCGCCGATTGCATTGGGTCGGGCCTAGTCAAAGTCCAGGGCCGTTTTTTTAGTCTCAGTCCGTCCCTGGGCAAGGGTCTAGAGTTACATTCAAGCTATTTTAAGGCACTAAGACATTTTTTTAAAGGGAAAAAACTTTAAATATTTCATTTTGGTGATCAAAGATGACGGGATAAAATGATTGACTATTGGGGGACTTTAACTGATGCTATTAATCATGCTAACTTCAAAAAGAGTAATGGTGTGTCAGCAGGAGGCTTTCGCAGTTTAAGCGTGTCACTCTCAATGACTTTGGTGAATTTACTCACTACTACAAATAATAATAATAATTATTAGTAAATTACTGGTAATTAGTAAAAAAAAAAACATACATTTAAACTTTATCAGGAGAACGATCAGGCCCTATAACCTCTGTTAAAACGTCCTTACTAACAGTGAGGTTTGACTTGACGTAGGCCATCGCCCAAGGTAGCATCTTTGAATGCTTTGTCAATCCCGTCATGAGTTATCCGGAGTTTGGCTGGATGAAGGACGCTGGAGGAAAAGTTCAGGAATATGGATGTTGCAAAGAACTTGTACACAGTCTTAAAAACAGTGCAATTCGGCTATTATCACTCAAAGTTTGCTGCCAGGTTGTTTGAGCTGGGTTTGGTTAGTGATCTCTGCTTCCATCTTGCGCACACATTTTCTAGGCCTGTTATCGTTGAGGCCTTCTTCCATTACAGTTACAATTTTCTTCATGGACTCTAGATCAGCGAGTAACAGGTCAAAGCTGCCAACAACTTCTGTTTTAACAGCCTTTAAGTCAGATTTCATATCCTCAAACTTCCTTGTAAGTGCGATGTCCGTTTTTCAATGAAGCAAGAAGGTTGGTGTGCTCTTCTGACATTTCAGCTTGCCTTTGTGTCATTTTTTTGTTAATGACACCAGAACTATTAACCGTGTCCTTCACTTGGTAGGCATATTGGCATAATATTCTAGCACCAAAGTTCGTGTAACTTTTCCAAAAAGTGAAAATAAAATTCCCAATGTATGTCACTCTGTATTTTGAACAGGCTCCACCAAAAAACAAAACAATTTAAAATACTTTCAAACATATTTCAACGGAGCTCACCAAAAACACCAGCTCTTCCATAGTCTGCTCACTAGCGTCCTCAAGACATGTCAATTTAATTAGATATACAGTACAAATCTTTATGTACAAGTAATACTGTACACTCTGCATAAGCCTTAATATAAACCTGAAAATATAACTGGAATTGGATTAAAATTTGAGGCTTTTTAACTTGGTAAGGATCTTTATCAATCTATTCTCATGAGTATAAGTCCTTTCTTCCTCCAGTCTGACCTCTCTGAGCTTTGCTTCATAAAAACGTTTGTACTCATTCAATCTATTATCCAGTTTCTGCTTCTCTTCGGTAAATTTGGCTTCCAGGTCCTTCTCTTTCTCTTGTAGTTTCTTCTCGTACAGCTTCTTCAGTTCCTCTTCTTTAGTTTTCAGCATGATCTCAATGTCCTGGTAAGAGTCATTGGTGTAAAATCCTCCTCCATTATCAGAGACCATGTCGTCTATCTTCTCCAGCAGCTCCACAACCTGATTACGATCCTCCATGTCTTTATTGTTGAACACGTGATATCTTCCTCCACAGCGACTCAGGATTTCTTTCAGGTCCTCACCGGCTTCACTGATGTGTTTCTCAATAGAGCAGTCTGTCAGTTCATCACCGTGTGTGAAGAGGATGAGTGTGTGTTTATCTGCTTCTTCTCCGAAAATGACTCTGATCTTCTCCACTGAGTTTCTCTCTTCTTCAGTGAATGAATCCAGTTTGATGACCAGGATGATGGCGTGAGGTCCAGGTGCCGTCATGTTTATACACTTACTGATCTTCTGTTTCAGGAGATCCTCCTCTGAAATATCAGTGTCAAACATACCGGGTGTATCTACCACTGTAATTTCTCTTCCGGCAACTTCTTCAGACTCTTTCCCACACTCTTTAGTAACGGATGAACCACTTCTGGCGGCTCTGAAGGCTTTTCTGCCCAGGATTGTGTTTCCAGAAGAGCTTTTCCCTGCTCCAGTCATTCCCACCAACACCATTCTTCTCATGGACACTGAACAAGAGAGACAGGATTAGATCATGTCATTATAAAGTTAACAGATTGCTGATTACACACAGATTAATTGACAGTAAATTATGTCAAAGTCCTAAAGCAAACAAATGCATATATTGTGAACATCTGTATACTTACAATTAAGAATGAATTCAATGCTTCTCCATCTATCTACAAAACAATGAGTAGACATTCAGTTAATACTAGATTTTAGTTTTGTAGTATAATATGGTCAATCTTCAATCTTGTCTTTGTTTTTATATCAAACATGTCTTGGGAAATGTAAGACTTTTTTGAAAAGATGTGGACATTTTTATTTAGAATGTTTGATTAAAACATTCTATTTGATGTATTTTTTTATTTTGAAGATATACATTTAAGGAATAAAGATAAATAAATGTATGTAAATAGAGGTGCAATAGTAGTTAATTATTCTGAAACAATACCTTATTTAAAAACATGTGTTTATATGTGACTTTGGTTCATATATACTTTTGTTTATTTGGGTCCATATGTTAAGAAGCCATAGGTTATGGAACAAAACAAACAAGATATAATTTATTTGATATAATCAAATAAATAATTTTAACAAGACAACTGACAGAGCAGATGTTATTAATTGCTTATTAAACCTATCTCAACATTTACTGTATGCATTTAATCTCTCATTATACTTTCAGTTATCATATCATACCAAAAAGTGGAAATAGCTTATAATCAGCTTCTTAAATAATTTATTCAACAAGATTTGAAAAATATGTCCCATTAAGTAATCCATTCCATATTCCTTCCACTATAAATAACAATATGTGTATGTTAAATACAACAACTACGTATATTTCTGTTTAAATGAACTGATCACATTACATAATGTGTTATGCATTGACAGGCACTTTTATCCAAATAAACTTATGTTGCATTTAAGCTAAACATTTCATCACGTTTAGCGTTGCGAGGCGGATTAAGGAACCGCATAATAGGTTAAATCCCGAGAGATTTGAATTTGCGGGCATCAGGGAGCCGCTATCAATATGCGGGAGAACTTCCGGTATAAGATAAATATATTTACATATACATTTCCACTCAAATCAACACTACAAAATGCAATGCTAATGTTTCGTTCTTTGGTTTTACGTGTGTTAAAGTGCTGTGATCATTAGTGATTTCTTGTATATTTGCCTGCAGTGATAGATTTATTTGCCTGCCTGCACAACGTAATAATGCAAATCGAAAGTAAAACAGTACGAAGGCTCTGTAGTAAAGAAAGTCACTTGTGTGCCCTAAACAGATAAGCACAAATTATTCTCAGTATAATTATTAGGCTATGATAAAAAAAAATAAAAAACCTTTTTTCTCTGTTATGTCGCTTGAGCACGCCATGATGCACAAACTGCGCAGTTGTAATCGTTGTTATGGCGAGCGACTTTTTTTTCTTCTTCTTAGACGTTTTTGACAAACCAACTCTGGTGCCTTTTCCGCCACCTACTGGGATGGAGTGTGGAGGATTGACGTTGAGGAAGGAAAAAATAATAATATTAATAATAGCCTATTACTATTACTAATAGAGAGCCTAAGTCCCGCCCCTCCGCTTCCGGCTCATGGGACCTTGTTTCGGAAAAAATATGCATGGAAGTCAATGGGGAGAGACAAGTTATCTTTTTATTCCGTCTGAACTGTGCCCTGAATTACACATATGATGTTTGTTAATTTAAAACATAATTATGAAAGTCAAGAAAGTCGCAGTTTGTCATAAAACAGAAGAGTAACATTTAGATTTATGTGAAAATCGCGCAATGAACTACATCTCTCGTCTCGTCACTAAGCTCGTGTGTGTGCAGTCTGGTACAAAACATGACGGCGAAACGTTACGATTATAAGGTAAGACTATAGAAAACATGACAGATGTTACCTTCAGTAAAGTTAGCTTCATTCATTGAGAGAAAAGGTATGCCGTCTCATGCGCGCCTTTTGGGTTTTGTAGTCTTTGTAATTACGTATTTTCACAGTCTTATATCGCAACAGTTTTACATCAAACTGCAATTTTTTTTTACTTTAAAATGTATCGTTTAAATTGCCAAACATCATATGTGTAATTCAGGGCACAATTCAAACGAGATCAAAAAATTCGTTGTCTCTCGCCATTGACTACCATACAATATTTTTCCGAGTTTAGGTCCCATGGTGGCCAACCGGAAGGGGAGGGACTTAGGCTCTCTATACTAAGATCAGAAAGTCACGTGATACTGTCTTGTAAAACAGGTTGTATAAATGTATGAGGGAGGGAGTTATAATGAATAATGTAAAGGTTAAGAACTTTTTACAAATAGCTATAGGCTACATAAAACAAATCACTTGTCACAACAGTTTATAGAAGTTTACATTAAAAAGTATATAATGAACAACAGACACATTATACACAGTATACAGTATACAAGGACTGTACCGCATACCATTCAGGCTGTGATTGGGGAAAACAAAGATGTCAGCGGTGCGCATGCGCGAACATCACAACATAAAAAACTACTTGATCTTTTCGATTGAATACATTTTTTAATGTAAACGCACAATAGCGCGTGTGTCTCCTGCACCGCACATACACTGCAAGCGGAGTGTGTGTGTGTGAAACAGGCGCATGTTCAGCATCAGCTCGTCGTAGGGGAGAGTGGGGTGATTTGTGCTAGAGGGAAGTAGCCTTGTTTCTGGAAAACCATAGAAGAAATTGGTCATGTGACCACATCATAAAAAAAGCCACCCATTTTACTCATCCTCCAAAGAAGAGAGACACATGGCATGAGAGATAAACACATTTTAGCTCAAAGAGGATTTTCCTTTCCTACAAAGTAAAATTTCTATGATTAAGGTTTTTTGAGTGTCTGAACAATTATAGACAAGTTTGAAAACATTTCACGTATGTTTTAGTGCTTTAGCAGGCTACACAATGACTCTATAGAGTTAGCATGGTGTTAGCTCTTAACTGCTGGATCATGCTAGCTTTTCAAACTTGTGGGTCTGGGGTGATTTGTGCCAAAGGGCCTGGGTTAAGTTGTGCAAGTGGCACAACTCACCCCCACTTATGATTATTTATTATAACCAAATCCTGAGCACTCATCAAATGATGAAACTGGTTCTGGTGCCCATGGGAGTTATGTGTCTCCAAAAGTCATCCTTCCCCTGCCAAAAACCACAGCAAGAAGGCCCAGAATGATGAGAAAAAAAGTAAAAACAAGAATGGTGACCGACACACCTGAGGAGATGGAGCTGGAGAAGGCACGTGAAGAAAAACAAGATAAAAAGGCTGAAAAGGAAAAGAAAAAGAATGAAAGGCAGAAGTAATGGGCTCTTAAAGGCTCGAATCAAACCAAAATTATAAAGAAAAAGGTTGTGCACAGCTCAGAAGAAAGCACCATGGGCCTTCCACTTGAAGATGACCTGAAGAACACACAACAGAGAAAATAAAAGGGCTGAAAACCAGAAAATGAATGAAAATAAGATGAGAGGGGCTCTGAAAGTGTCCAAACCAAACCCAAAAAGAAAGTGACTGTCTACAGCAGCTCAGAAGAGAGTGACATCTCCATTCCACTTAACGACACCAGAGATTATGATAGTTCAGATGTCCAGAATGATGATGATGATGATGATGCTGATGGTGACAAGGATCTGTCTGCTGGTAACTGTCATTGTGAGCTTTGCTGGTAAAACCAAATCCTATAACTACGTTGGATTGGTGGAGAAGGTTGAGGGTGCAGACATCAGCGCAAAGTGTCAAAGGCAAATGATGATGGAGTCAACCCTAGAGGTGATGTGCTCAAGAAACTACCCACACCCCAAAAACTTGGTGGTCCAGCCAGAAGGGAGCATAAGTTTATATTCCCTTGCAGCATTGACAAGTGGGATGTTGAGTAGTAGGCCAGATCCAGACCACCAACACCTACACACTCACAGGGGATAATCTGGAGAAGTGAGGAGATGGCCATGCCTCATCAGTGTTTGACTTAGGCCTACCTGCCATTTGTTTAATTTAGCTAAAACTGATTTCAGTTTTGAGTTCGCACTATTTTATTAGAGAGACGTTTTATTAAGTGGCCTAAGTCACAATAAGATGTTTAGTCACTTTATTCTTATAAGTTACATAATTGACAGACAGCGTTCTATGTCAAGAGGCATCTATTGCCAAAGCCCTTTTGCCTGAAATGATTCACAAATATCATATATTGTATATTTGAGTTTTTTTGTTTTCCCAAAAACTACAAAATAGTTTATTCCAACAGTTTAATAGGGTGACAATATCTAAATAAACCTTAAATGAGTCATTTTGTATTGAATTTGTTTTCCTTTCATATAGTCTTACAGTTCATAACATTACAATTTTATGTTTTAGACATCAGACATCACTGGCACAATTTACCCCAAAGTATTCCCCCAAAGGCACAACTTACCCCGCACCAGGGGCAAGTTGTGCCATGAGACCACTTTTAGCTATTCTGAAACAATTTATTTCAGATTCAAAGTTATTGTTCTCAGGGATGCTCAACATCCTGGAATACGTACATCCTTAAGTGGAAGACATTACTGTCATGGCCTGACTTTAAAGTCACTTTGAGTAAAAACTGGCACACTTTCTCCTATCCGAGGCGTTAAAAAACAAATAGGCCCACTGACCAAGTCATTTAAACGAGTTGTTATGTTTAGGGCCCAGAAGCGTTGCCTTACCGTTAGTTGTTCAGTCTCGGTTGTTGGTTGAAACAGGATATTATCTGCAGATAATCTTGCTCAGGGTTCTGTGATCACATTCACAGCACGGAGAGAAATGCTGTAAAACGGTTCTCAGACACTGGCTTCGTCAAAATGGCGGTTCTTTCACTTTCGAATCTGTTTTAAAGCTTAGAACGCTGTTGCAAAAAAAAAAAAAAAAAAAAAAAAAACACGATTTATGTCTATTAATTAATGCTATTAATTGACATCAGAGATCATTTTGGTGGTGGAAAAACACAATGACATCAAATTACAGGTCAAAAAGGTTTTGATTGTTGTTCCTTTAAGTAACAGGAGCAATGTTAACAATATAACAATTAATTATAATGAATTTATTATAATTATATAATAATTATTATATTATAAGTCCGTGATTCATAGTTTTTAGACAGTGATTGAATACTGTAAAAAAAATCAAAGTTGTAAATAATAGCTATAAATATTAATGTCTTAAGAGAAAAGACTGTTTACATTTTTCTACTTCAAAAGTGTTTTACTTATAATTTATGAGTGAAAATTGTTGGTTGAAATAAAGTTACAGGACAATAAAGTCTTGTCAGTATTATCTTTATTGATGTTATACTGTACATTTGTCAGTATCTGTCAGGGTTGAACAGGTGTAATGAATTCCATGAACATATCAGTATACATAAGAAAATAACACTCAAAATAAGATTATAAAGATTATAAATGTCAGATTATAAGAATTTTTTTCCACTTGAACACCACTAAGCATAAAACTATAAGCAACAGCATTAAACCTCAGTAACAGAGCAGAGAGTGTTCTGTAACCTTTTGACAAAGTTATTTCATATTTCATAAAGTTTTCTTATAAAGCAATATTCTATCATTTCAAATAGGAAAATTGTAAAGTGTTAAGTCAAGTCAAGTCAAGTCAAATATATTTATATAGCGCTTTTCACAATAAAGATTGTATCAAAGCTGCTTTACAGTATCAATCAAAACAACTCAACAATGTTTGTTTATTACTGGACATCCAAAAAGGACATCCAAGTTTGGTAGAGCTGATCAATGGTATGATTGTTTAATTAATTTGAATATCCCCAACTGAGCAAGCCAAAGGCAACAGTGGCAAGGAACCGAAAAACTCCATCAAGTGACCCAATGGTGTCCTAAAACTCCATCAGATCACCCAATGGAGAAAAAAAAAAACCTTGGGAGAACCCAGGCTCAGTCGGGGCCAGTTCTCCTCTGGCGTTTATGAACTAGAGGCCGAATTTACAGTAACTGTAAGATAAAAATTTATATGAATGCCTGGCTAAATAGATGCGTCTTTAGTCTAGTTTTAAACTGGGAGAGCGAGTCTGAGCAACGAACAATATCAGGAAGGCTATTCCAGAGCTTCGGAGCTAGATGTGAAAATGCTCTCCCTCCTTTGGTGGATCTGGATATCCTAGGAATGACCAGAAGCCTCGAATTTAGTGATCTTAAAGAGCGCGATGGATTGTAAGGCGATAGAAGATCCGTTAAATAGACTGGAGCTAAACCATTTAGAGCTTTATAGTTCAAAAGCAATACCTTGTAATTAATACGGAACTTTATAGGTAACCAATGAAGTGATGATAAAACTGGTGTTATATGATCATATTTTCTTGATCTAGTAAGAACTCTAGCGGCTGCATTTTGGACTAACTGTAGCTTGTTTATTGAGGATGCAGGACAACCAGCTAATAAAGCATTACAGTAATCTAGTCTCGAGGTCATGAATGCATGAACTAACTTTTCTGCATCAGAGAGTGATAGCATATTACGTAGCTTAGCAATGTTTCTAAGGTGGAAAAAGGCAGTTTTTGTAACATATGAAATATGCTTTTCAAAAGACAGGTTGCAGTCTAATATAACACCCAGGTCTTTTACTGTAGCGGATAAAGTAACAGGGCATCCTACTATGTTAAAGTTGTGTTGTGAGAGGTTTTGTAGACGGTTTTTAGAACCGATAAGTATTACCTCTGTCTTATCTGGATTTAATAAAAGAAAGTTACGCGTCATCCAATCTTTTATATCTTTAACACAATCTGTCAATTTGGATAATTTAGCGTATTCATCTGGCCGTGATGAAATATATATTTGAGTGTCATCAGCATAGCAATGGAAACTAATTCCATGTTTCCTTAGAATATTACCAAGTGGCAGCATATATATTGAGAATAATAAAGGGCCTAACACAGATCCCTGCGGCACTCCATGGTTTGCCGAAGTCATGATCGATTTTTCTCCATTTAAGTAGACGAAATGGTAGCGGTCAGATAAGTATGACCTGAACCAGCTTAATGCTTGTCCTTGAACACCAGTGTAATTTTGTAGTCGATCTAAGAGTATTGTGTGATCTATAGTATCTAACGCAGCACTAAGATCAAGTAAAACTAGTACTGAGATACAGCCTTGGTCCGAAGCT
Source organism: Chrosomus eos (assembly GCA_036326025.1). Classification (NCBI taxonomy): domain Eukaryota; kingdom Metazoa; phylum Chordata; class Actinopteri; order Cypriniformes; family Leuciscidae; genus Chrosomus; species Chrosomus eos. The sequence goes on from JAZAVI010000029.1 coordinate 450,741, forward strand.
AAAAGTAGATCATTTATGATTCTAACAAGCGCAGTTTCAGTGCTATGATGTGGCCTGAATCCAGACTGAAACTTTTCATAGATGTCGTTTTCTTGCAAGAAAGAGCCGAGTTGAGCGGACACAACTTTTTCTAATATTTTTGACATAAATGGAAGATTCGAAATGGGTCTGTAATTTGCTAGGTTATTTGGATCTAATTGTGGTTTCTTAATAAGAGGTTTTATAACTGCCAGCTTGAATGCTCTTGGAACATGACCTAAAGATAAAGACGAATTAATAATATTGAGAAGAGGCTCTTCCACTATAGGTAATACTTCTTTCAGTAGTTTAGTTGGTATAGGATCTAATAAACATGTTGTTGTTTTAGATGAAGTGATAAGTTTATTTAACTCTTTTTGTTCTATGGTTGTAAAGCATTGTAATTGTTCTTGCGGGGTGATAATTGCGGCTGAATTATAAGGCGCGAGCAAAGGTTGAACGTTTACGATTTTGATTCTGATGCTTTCAATTTTCTCGGTGAAAAAGTTCATGAAATCATTACTACTGAACTGTAACAAGGTATTTTGTTCAGACGACTTCTGTTTATTTGTTAGTCTAGCCACGGTATTAAATAAAAACCTTGGATTATTTTGGTTGTTTTCTATTAATTTGCTGAGGTGCTCAGCCCTGGCCGTTTTAAGGGCCTTTTTATAACGTGACATACTGTCTTTCCACGCGATTCTAAAGACCTCTAAATTAGTTTTTTTCCATTTACGCTCTAAATTACGGGTTTCTCTCTTTAAAACATACGTAGTATTATTGTACCATGGTGCTATACTTTTTTCTCTGACCTTTTTTAATCGAATGGGTGCAACCATATCCAATGTTCTAGAGAGAATGGTGCTCATAGTGCTAGTTAATTCGTCTAGTTCATCTGTTTGTTTGGGTTCAGGCAGCAGCTGAGACAGATCAGATAAGCTATTTGAGAAATTATCTATGGTGGATGGAAGAATTGTTCTACCTGGTCGATAACGTGGCGCAGCATGACATAATACAGCAGTACGTAGTATGCAAGTTACCATGTAATGGTCAGTGACATCATCACTTAGTGGAATGATATCTATATCGGTTGGATCGGTTCCATATGATATAATTAAATCGAGTGTATGATTAAGACGATGAGTTGGTCCGGTGACGTTTTGCTTGACCCCGAAGGAGTTTAATAAATCTGTAAACGCAGCCCCTAACGCATCATTTAAATTATCTACGTGTATGTTAAAATCTCCAACAATTAATGCTTTATCGACGTTGACCAAAAGATCTGATAGAAAGTCAGCAAACTCTTTTAGAAAATCGGCGTAAGGCCCTGGAGGTCGATATACGGTAGCCAATGCTAGAGATAATAGGGATTTTTTTCTTACATCTAACAGCGTAACATTTAGCACAAGTACTTCAAACGAATTAAACCTATGACAAGTTTTCTGAGTAACATTGAGAATATCTCTATAGATTGTTGCAACACCGCCGCCACGACCGATCAGACGGGGCTCATGCTTATAACAGTATCCTGGCGGAGTAGACTCATTTAGACCGAAATAATCATTTGGTTTAAGCCAGGTTTCAGTAAGGCACAGAACATCGAAATTATTATCTGTGACCATTTCATTTACAATAACCGCCTTAGGTGTGAGTGATCTAATGTTTAGAAGACCTAGCTTTAGAAATTGTTTTTGTTCACTAATAGCGAGAGTTTTTGTTTTAATAACAATTAGATTTTTTCTAGATCCCGCAGTAGATTTATTATTTGATCTTAGTAAACGAGGAATAGACACAGTTTCTATGCTATGTTCTACACTAGTATTAATATCAATTAAATTGGTGCAGTAGAGACTGTGATTTGGATTTTTGGTTACTAGTCAAATGGTATTTAACATCTTGGAGATGTTATCTGACAGAAGATCTGCCCCTATTCTACTTGGGTGTAAGCCATCAGCGCGGAAGAGCCTCGGTCGCTCCCAAAACAGATTCCAATTATTTACAAAGAGCAGTTTCTGCTCATTGCACCATGACAATAACCATTCATTAAGCGCGAATAATCTACTGAACTTTTCATGCCCTCGTCGGTACGTAGGAAGCGGTCCAGACACAATAATCGCTATTTCAGGCGATGTGCTGCGTACCGTATCGATAAGGCTCCTGAAGTCTTTCTTCAGAACCTCCGTCTGTCGCAGCCTAGTGTCGTTAGATCCCGCGTGCAGCACAACAGCTCCGACGTGCTCGTCACCGTTCAAGATCTCAGTTACCCGCGCAGTTATATCGAGAACACGAGCACCAGGAAAGCAGTGACTGTGCACCTTACTTTTACCTAACGTAGCATGGACGTGTCGGACGGTGGAATCGCCGATGATCACAGCATCGCGTTCCGTTTCACGAAGAGGGGAGAAGCGGTTCTGAGTGGAGATCTCGAAAACCGGGAGGGGCGAAAAGATTCTTGTCCTGGCTCGCGGCTTCCGCGGAACCACCCAGGCTTCGTGGTGGTGTGTTGAAGCCGGAGTGAATGAAACCATGGCTGATCGTGACCTGGACGTTCGGGACCAGTGCTGAGAAACGGACGGAGTAGACGAGGTCGGCGTCAGCGGGTTACTAACGTTAATCACTGATCCGTGTGCATCAGCGCGTGATGTTTCAAGAGCTAAACGCCGGTCTCTCAGCTCAGTTTGTCTCTCTAGAAGGTCACGGATCTGCTTTTCTACAGCTTCTAATTCAGACTGCACCGCGAGCAACTCAGATTTGTTCTCATCTGCACAAAAAGGTAGATAACATACACCTGATATATTCGCCATTTTAACAGATGGACAGTAAGTTAGCAACTTAGTGGTTAGTGGTGTTGGGTAACGGCTTGAGACGCGTCTGTTCAACAGTCCTAGTTATAATTATGTGTTAAATGATGGTTCAAAACAGAATAAAAGGAGGAAATACGGAAAAACACAAGGAAATACGAACCTAATACGAGGCTTAGACAGCCACGACGCAGACAAACAAACTCACGGCAGACAGCGAGGCGGATAAATCAGTCGATCGCAGGGCGAGCAGCAGTGAAGCAGTTTCTCGCTCTACGACCAACAACCGATGTTCTTACCGTATTTGCGGTTCCAGCCGTATAATGGCTTGAGACGCGTCTAATACGAGGCTAGACAGCCACGACGCAGATAAGCGCACAGCAGGCAACGAGGCTGACAAAATCAGTCGATCGCAGGGCGAGCAGCAGTGAAGCGGTGTCTCGCTCTGCGACCAACAGTCCGAGTTGTAATTATGAGTTAAATGATGTTGCAGAACAGAATAAAATAGAGAAATACGGAAAAATATGAAGCTAATACGAGGCTTAGACAGCCACGACGCAAACAAATGCACAGCTCACAGCAGGTAGCAAAGCGGAAGTAGCCCGCTTTGCTACCTGGAAGTAGTGTTGAGATATAATGAGCAGAAAGGGACTGTTAACGGATGCCTAAATATGCAGTAAGGCATAATGTCTGTTGAAAGACTCAATCTTTTTTTTTTTTAGAAATGATATATTTACACAAAAGTCTTCTTAATGAATGAAATATAAAGTAGTGCATCTTGGCCTACACCACACTGTTTCAGAACCAAATCTGATCTGTTTTAACATTGATCTTTTCAAATGTGGAAGTACAGTAGCTAAAATATGTCAATTATCAATTAATACATTTTCCATTTTGTTCCGGTACATAATTTTTCCTCATAAACAGAGCAGACTGTCACCCGTAGGTTACGCTTAATCGGGTTCTATGCAATAAATCAAAATCAAATATTTAATTCGTATTTTGATTATGTATAAACTCTCGTGTATTGCGTTGGTCTTTTTATCGAGCTATTATCAAAACTGTTACGCAGCCCCAGGAAAAATGCAGCTATAGCATCACAAACTTTCTTAAACCATTCCCTGAATTTTTCCCATGTGCTCTTTTGTGCATATTTGTACATCTCATTAGTGTAGAATCCTTGATTCCACTCTATCATTGTGTCAATCTTCAGCAGTAGATCATTGACCTGATCTCTGTCATTGAGATCTCTGTTGTTGAGCACATGATAATCCTGACATTTCTCTACGACTCTTTTAAGAACTTTATTCCCATCAATCTCTCTCTGCATATTCTTTCTGCCAATTTCATCCCGTATGTGAAGAGGATGATAACATGCTTCAGCGCATCTTTACCAAAAACCTCCTGCACTTTTGTCAGTATCTCTTCCTCCTGCTCTGTGAATCTACCGAACGGCACAACGAATAAAAACGCATGAACTCCTGGAGCGGAGAGATACACACTCCTCGCAAACTCTTCTGATAACTGCTCTTGTGACAGATTAGTACAGAAAAACCCACACTGTAACGAATTGCTGTAAAATTTACAGCAACTTACTGGCAATTTTGGTTGCCAGTAAGCCTGTAAATTTTACAAGAGTAATGTAAATCATAAACTACAATTATACTGTAAAAAATACAGCAAGCCTGTAAAATCAGCAAATCAAGAGCAGCTGTACATTTACAGTTCTTTACTGTATTATTTACAGTATATTACTGTTATTAATAATGCGTTGAATTAAAACCTGAGATAACTCCTTTCATTTGAGGAAATTGATTGGTCATTTTCCATTAAAAAGTTATACTGTGAGCTCATTTCATTTGAGTTCACTAAGAAAAAGACTTTATGACTTAAAACATACATTTAACTAAATCTTACTAGACATCACACATGAATGAGTTGAACGACATTTATGCATCAGTAAATACAAAGTCACCACCTTTAAATAGAGCAACACACAACATACCATCAGTGTTTCTCAGCTCATCCTGAACTGAAGCACAGGCTCTACTCTTCAACACAATGGTGACACACAAAACTCAGCAAAAACACTTTAAATCCCAACAGAACATTAAACAATAACAGATCTCCACTATACCATTATGTGCAAAAACTCATAAAATCACATAAAGTAATTCACATAATTTTACTTTTTTGTTTAATACATTTGACATTTTACAGGAAACAACTGACTTCAGACACAGTCTTAGAGGAAATCCTCTGAAGAGAAAAGAAGACATTAAATCTGTGAAGATCTCAGCAGAGGAGGATTACACAACTCCACAAACAGCATTACCAGCTTCACTTATTACTAACCAGACTGACTTTATTTCTGTCATAATCATATTTACTGAGAAATAACTGGGGGATAGATGTTGATGATTTATTGAAAAAGTTTCATTTGAAGTTAACATGATTGTGATTAGTGTTTACTTTAGTTGGTCTCTTGACTCTTGTATAAGTTAAACATTAGTGTTACTTTGGCTGCTATAACCATGTCTTTATAAGACACATTTGTTATAGTCATAAGAGTCAAGTAAAATTATGTTTGAAGTATTTTATAGTGGTTGATCAGCAACAAATGATGGCTGATCTTGATCAGAATATTTTCTCTAAATATGTATATGAGATTGTCATAGATTATACCCTATTGTTTGTAGTAGTCATGTTCTACACTATGTACAGTTGTGGTGTTATCAGGAATTAGTGATTAATTTATATAAGATTTAAGAAAACCTTTTAATTAACCGGAAATCACATGTATCAAGAATCAGCATATGAACCTTATCTATGGTGACAAACAAAATATAAATAAAAAGATCAACTCTGAACATCACAAATCAAGCTCCAAAAAAGTCACATAAAAAAACAACAACAAAAATAAAAGCACATGGTAAGAATAAAAGAAAATAAGACAATTCAGCTGCATAATTTATGCGTGCTGCAATGCATGCTGGGAGTTCTGTATTAAGCTGATACCCAGCATGCATTGCAACAGGAAGCTTTTCATTTGAGTGTCACCATTGTTGAGATTCATACGCTGATTGTTGATGTCTGTGTGTGACTTAATAACGCATTGCTTTTTTTTTGTTTTCTATGCCATAATGTTTTTTTTTTTTTTAAATTTTACTAATATTGTAATACTGTCAAATGGAAACTCACTGGATTTTAATAATTAATCACATGGAAAGAAACATATGTTTGAGAAGAAATTAATCTCTGAATGTAAAGAGGTGTTATTAATTTATTAGCTCTATTGATGATATCATCAATATTGAGCTATGATCACCAGATTTTTTATCTCTTGGCTTTTATGCTATAACTATTGTGTTTTATAAACACACAGGTTAAGCAGCCAGAGAAAACTGATGTTGCAATGTCAAGGGTAAGAGCCCAACTAAAGCCAACACTTATCACCATCATGGTGACTACAAACTAAACAATAAATCATCAACATCCAAACCTCTGTTAATTCTCAAAAAGACCTTGACAAGTGATGCTGGAGTTATTTAATCCTCCTCTGCTGAGATATTTAGATATTTACTGTTTTCTTTTCTTTTCAGTTGATTAAATATATGGCTGTGGCTGGAATTCAGTAGTTTACTGTAAAATCTAAGTCAAATTTACTCAACAAAACAAGTTATTCTCTGTGAATGTATTTATGTGACCATAAATGTGAAATGTGAATATATATTTATGTGAATGACTGCTCAGGAGAGAAAATGCTGAAATGAAATGTGATTTTATGTGTTTTTGCACATAATGATATAGTGGAGATCTGTTAGTGTTTAATGTTCTGTTGGGATTTAAAGTGTTTCTTTTGAGTTTTGTGTGTCACCATTGTGTTGAAGAGTAGAGCCTGTGCTTCAGTTCAGGATGAGCACAGAAACACAGATGTTCTGCTGAATTTTGCTTTATTTAAAGGCAGTGACTGACTGCACAGTTGTTGGTCTATTGATCATTTTTATGTTAAGTTCTTCAAATCAGGGGGCTGTTCCATAAACCAAGATTAGAGTATAAGCCAGGCTTATTTCGGTTAGTCAGGCTTATTTTTGGTAGATTCGGTTTCATAAATAAAACTTTAAAAAGTTCAAACTCAGTTACCCTGGCAACTTATGCTGGGAAACTAGCCTGGTCCAGGGCAGGCTAACTGTCAGGCTAAGCCTCAGTTGTTACACAGATCCTCAACACTGACCGCCAAGAACACAATGATATTACCACTGACAGTCTCTAATACCATTAATGGACTTTATAAATACACAGTATACAGAAAATCAACTTAAATAAGGCTACAATATAGACACATATATAAGGCGTTTTAAAGTTGTCCGTTTAGGACATGTCATTTTTGTAATAAAGACATTTTAATTAAGGAGTGCCTCGGTTATCAGAGAATTCTTTCTCTACACTGTCTCTTATATATATATATATATATATATATATATATATATATATATATATATATATATATATATATATATATATTATATATATATATATATATATATATATATATATATATATATATATATATATATATAGTATGTACTTTATTATATCTTTCAATTCAAACACATTTAACACAATTATACAAATGGACAGTTCCTTTAAAGACATCATATTTTCCCCCAATAAATATTCCTTATTTTTCCTTCTACTTTTTTTTTCTTTTGTGATAATACCAACACATATATATAAATAAAACAATAAATAAATATTAATAAAAAATACAACATTCACATATATCAAACTCTTATAATGAATGACACATAATTCCTAATAGTTATTCAAGTAATATTATTTAAATATCAATATTCAATATTAAATGAGCAAATAAATAAAATAACAAATAACTAGAAATAAAAGGGAAGGTTACATAAAAATGTAGTTAATGTAGGCCAATATACATTCCTTTATTTTATGGAATATTCTTTGATTTTAGAGTTGCACATATCTTTTCAAAATGTATACATTTGTTCTTACTTTAATGTTATCCTCTACATAATGTACTTTAGAAACTAAATCTAACCACTCATTTAAAACTGGGGATTCTTGCTTTCTCAAAAAAATTATTGCATTAAAAGCTGTAATTCTCAGCATTCTAAATAAGTATACATCATCTTTATAAAGTAGCATAGGTCCTATACCCAAAACTATATTTTATATCTTTATATATTTAGTTTCTTAAAAAAAATCTTCCCTAAATTAGGCTACTTCTGTTCAATTTCTTTTTTTTAATTAGAAGTATAAATAGTGTAATGAGCTAGAAGTTCACTGCAACTTATCCAACATCCTAAAGAGAAATTATTATAATTGGAAGATATATCTAGTGTTATAAAATATCGCATATTAATTTTCCAAGCAAAATGTATATTTTAGTCAGAATTATTGGGCTCCTATTTGCAGCAGCAGCGCTCGTTCAATATGAAGATTAGCAGCAAAATGGATACATTTGCACGACTTTTCTAACATTTACAGATGGAGAATATAACTGTAAAATGTAATTTTTGCACTGAGGGGGGGGGGGGGAACATGTCACAAACGCATAAAACAGCACAAAATATACGCTGTTTGATGGTGGATCGATTTGATCCACGATCGACCTCTAGGGCTGCTTCAGAAACGCGTGCACACGCAATTATCTAGACTAGATAAACCTGGATCAAATTAGTGAGATTGCGTGAACTTCAATTACCTTTTATGGAACCACTTTAGCCCCAACTTATTTGTTAGGCTCATTCAAGTCCGGTTTTGGAGTTTAATCCCCGCTTTTCTAAGCTTCATTTATGGAACAGCCCCTGGTGTGTGCTGCTGTTGTTACCAATTATATGCAAGAGGATTGAGTTAAAAAGATGTTTTGTTAACTCTTTTAAATTTATTTTATTTAAAATCATTTTTTAGTGGACTGAAATGAAATTAGATCACAGAATAAATATGAAATGTCAATTGAACAATTTAAGATAATCAGTTTTCTCAAATTAAACGAGTTTACACAGGTTTTAATTCATACTGTAAATAATACAGTAAAGAACTGTAAATTTACAGCTGCTCTTGTTTTTTCTGCTTTTACAGGTGTGCTGTATTTTTACTGTATAACTGTAGTTTATGATTTACAGTAATCTTGTAAAATTTACAGGCTTACTGGCAACCAAAATTGCCAGTAAGTTGCTGTAAATTTTACAGTAAATTTTTTACAGTGCAGGAGTGTCGATGACCGACACAGATCTGCCATTAATCTCTGCTCTCTGAACACTAGATCTGCCCGTAACAGCAGATGCACTTCTTTCACATGGGAATCTGTTCTCTCCCAGGATAGTGTTTCCCGAGGAACTTTTCCCAACTCCGGTTTTCCCCAGGAGGACGATATTAATATTGTCATTGTTCTGCGGTGGCGCTTCTACATGTTGAAGAGAGAAAATGTCCATCAATCTGCATATTATACGTGTGTGTGTGTGTGTGTGTGTGTGTGTGTGTGGGTGTGGGTGTGGGTGTGTGTGTGTGTGTGTGGGGGGGGGGGTGTGTGTGTGTGTGTGTGTGTGTGTGTGTGTGTGTGTGGTCAATACAAGGTTTACCTGCATTATTCCTCCTGTGATGCAGATTTTCAGCCTGTGTGAGATTATCAGACACATTCATAACAAACGTATTATAATCATAAAAAAACATAAAATGAGCTGATGAGTCTATGATTTTAGGTGAAAAATGTCTGAATAATGTTTTTATACCATTGTTCTGTTGTTCTGTTCGTGAGCTGTGAGAATCTGTAAAAACATCAAATCTTCATTATAATTTTGCACAAATTTATCCAGTCAACAGAAACATATGAAATATAGAAAAAACAGTTTTAAACTCCTTAGGTTCCTCTTTCATTTAATTCCTTTCTATTCGAAAACTCAAACAAAAATAAAAACAAATGTTAAAAATAATCAGCGCTGTTTATCTATGAGTTGCAGGTGCAGAGCTTCTGAGTTCCTGTTTTTGTGCTGTTTGATCTCAAGACAGGAAATTGACAGTGTGATTTTATTATGTGTGATTTTATCTGGATATTATTTTACATAACACATAACTGACAGCATTATTCCACATTACAGGGAATGCTGTCAGATCTACTGAAAGTTTTGCACACCAACAGGTATTAAGCTTAAAAAGGGATAACTTTGGTGAAAAAGTCCTGATAAAACACTGGGTTCACAGATTTAGAGCACTTCTTCTCTGGGTTCATATTTTATTCCAGCATCACTGAGAAAACCTTCTTCAGCCTCTAAACCCGTTTCAGTTTCATAATGACATAAAAATCCCCCATTCAGAATGATCCACTATGTTCAGTTAAACTGCACCATTAACACATATATCACACTCACTGTGTCTGTATTATAACACACTGACTAAAAGAAGACAATGATCTTAAATCTGCTATTAAAATGTAAGGATGTAAAAATACTCACTGCAATGCTGATCTTCAGACGCTTGAACTGAGTGTAGTTTAGTTTCAGTTTTTGACCCAGCACAGGTTTATGAACTCTTTAGATGTGATCGGCTCCACCCACCAGAACAGGAAAGTCACTGAGTCTGAGATGAAACCGCAGATGTTGTTTTATATTCCTGTGAAATAACAGAGAACAGTCATTCTTACATGATTATAAATGATGACTTGATATATACCTGTTTGAAACTATACTGATATTTAATTATAAACTTGTGTGGGACACTTTATATCAATTATAACACAAATATAGTGCCTATTGTGAAACCTTAAACTTTCTGTAAATAATTAGCAGATGAAAGTTATTTCTCATATTCCCTGGAGATTTAGTCACTCTGGGCTGATGTAGATGCAGATTTATGAAGACATATGATATATGAAATAGATACATGAATAAACATCATAAATATGGAGTAGTATTGAGGACAGAAGTTAGGTTTGACTAAACAGTAAACTATATCAAAAGTTGAATGTTGTATTTGGTTGAATCTCTGGACAGTGAAAGATTGTTAAACTCATGATCTGGTTCATGAACCTTCACTATTACCTCGGGCAAAACAACAACACATCGTCTTTCTATCCTTCTGTCGCTTTACACACGTTTGTCCAGCAGATCTCTAGAGAGCTCTCTCTCTCTCTCTCTCTCTCTCTCCTCTCTCTCTCTCTCTCTCTCTCTCTCTCTCTCTCTCTCTCTCTCTCTCTCTCTCTCTCTCTCTCTACTTCATTATTAACATTAATTAGCACTTTTGCAATTATTTGTGCTGTCATGGTAATAAGGTCCATGCTCTCATGCATAACCTCAGCTGTGCTGATGTATGATCGCTCTGCACTCTTGGACATTCAACCCTCAATCAACTATATGGATAAGTACTATATCGACAGTGGACATAATTCCTATTTTTTCAAATATCCGATGTCCATACCAATGGATATATCTCGCTTGCATTGCGGATCGCACTCTAGAAAGAAGCGCCACAAAAGACAAGGAAAGCGCAGTGGACGCTTAGCAAAGAATGCAAGAGACGCTCGGACGGCACATAGAAACTACACGCTTATACGGACCTGGATCGTGCCGCTGCATCCGGAACAGCCTGCGCCAGGATTTCGGCCGCTGTTGTTGAAAACGCTTAAACGGAGTCGACGAATGGACTATCGTCATCTAAAGGAACTAAAATACTCACCACTAACACAAGGACAACCTCTGGATCATGTCACGGTCAAAGCTGCACTACTGAACGTGAGGTCAGTGGGGAATAAAACATATATACTTCAAGATTTTACCACATCACAAAATTTGGACTTTGTGTTCTCTTACGAGATCTCTCGTAGCCTACTGCGTAATATCTTACGCTATGGGGAAAAACTCTTTTCCACGAGATATTGAAGCCAAAAATTATCCTTAATTTTTTATTAATGTAAAATGCTTTGCGGCAGCAAGCAGACATAGGCGAGACAGCTCGCGCGCCTATTGGCTGCCCTGCGGCAACAGCAGCAGCCTATCGAGAGAGGCTCTGCGTGACGTCACGACGAATGGGGGCCTTTCGCGCCCATATCGTCACGTCCCGCCAGAAAGGGCGTGGTCTCGCCCTATGAATAGGCTCGATAGCTGCTCTTACGTTGATTTTTCATCTCTTCAGCGAAGCCTCCTGCATCGCTGGATCCAGAGTGAGAAGCCGCGCCGTCGACTTGTAGCCTTTTCAGCGGGACGTGCCATCGAGCCTGGAGTCGCTGGCCTCGCCGCCTTCAGCCGCCGTACCTGCTGCGCTTTCCGGCGTACATATCCTTTCCTCTGCTTAGAGTGTGTGTGATTGCATTATCTGCTTTTTTTCCCACCCCTCTAAAAGAGCGGCGTCTTTTTAAAGATGCCTTCCTGTGGTTCTTGCCGAGCCCCACTCAGCGATGAGGACCGCCATGTCATCTGCGTGTCCTGCCTGGGTGAGGATCACGCGGCCATCGCGCTCGCTGACGGCGGATGCCATCATTGTAAACGCTTGCCTATGGTGACTCTGCGGACTCGCCTAGCTTTGTTCTCCGAGCCCGCATCCCAGCCCGCCGTGATGCCGCGCCGCAAGAAGCGCCGCGCCCAGCGCGCGCCCGAGCTATCTCCAGCCCGCCAGAGCTCGCCGGTTCGCCCGCCAGCTTCGCCGGCTTCGCTCGAGTCGCTCCCGGACGGACAGCGGCCGCCGTATGCCGCCGCATACGCCGTCGAGTTGGACGACAACACGTTCTCTTTTGGCTTCGGATAGCGAGGATCGGGCGAGCTCCGTGGACCTCCCCTCCACTAACGTTTCCCGCCAACCCTCTGGGAAGAGAGCCGGCATTGAGGCTGAGCTGATGCGTCTGCTCACCCAGGCCGTGGAAAGCATCGGTCTCGATTGGGAGGCGCCCACGCCGCCCCTCTCAGCGCGGGCCCCGGCCGAGGATTGAGATAAAGCCCGAGGTCTCAAGGCCTTCCTAGTCTCTCTAGGAAAGCGACAGTGTTCAGTTCCCGCCGCGGCCGGAATTTCACCAAAACTTCTCGCTCGTTCAGTTCCAAGCAATGTGACTGTTCCAGTGTATTTCGCAGTGAGCAAGCTGGTTCCACAGCCCGCTTTCCTGCGCACAAAGGCCATCGTTTCGGCTACTCAGCAGCGCCGCCAGGCCCGAGATCAGACACCGCGCTCTCGCTCTGCTGGACGCCGCCCCCCTCGGCGCGGGCCCCTGCCGAGGATTGAGGTAAAGCCCGAGGTCTCAAGGCCTTCCTAGTCTCTCTAGGAAAGTGACTGTGTTCAGATCCCGCTGCGGCCGGATTTCCACCAAAACTTCTCGCTCGTTCAGTTCCATGCTTTGTGACTGTCCCAGTGTATTTCGCAGTGAAGCAGCCGGTGTCTCAGCCCGCTTGCCTGCGCACAAAAGCCGTTTCTATGGCTACCCAGATAAATCCAATAAAGAGTGTATTTTCTGGTGTTCCGGCCACAGCCGATGGTGTTATGAGTGTTGTAAGAATGCCCACGCCCCAGTGCCCATTCCCACACCCAGACACAGCCCGCCACGGTGCAGGGCTAGCACACATAAAATCGACTCAACTCGATTGTGCAGACTGTAGTGAACGCGCCCATACAATGCCCGCTTACACTACACACTGCGTGTCCCTTGGTTTCTGTAAAAACGAAACCAACACACATTCAGTCGGCTCCGGCCGAAAGTGTTCTCAGTGCAGTAAATGTGCCCGCTGTCCCGCGCCCGCATCCTCTCACTGACACGCCGAATCCCACGAGATTCACCCGCGCTCGCTTCCTCTGCGCAACCCGTCATAGACAAGCTGAGCGCGGCCAGGCTGCCCGCTATAATCAGCGCGCGGCTTGCACGCTGTAAACACAGCAGCGTTGATTCAGTCAGCGCGAGCTGACAGTGTTATCAGTACAGTTAATGTGCCCGCAGTCTCGCGCCCACATTCTGGCACACACGCCGAATCCCACGGGATTCACCCCCGCTCGCTTCCTCTGCACAACCTGTCACAGAGAAGCTGAGCGCGGCCAGGCTGCCAGCTGTGATCAGCGCGCGCCTCGCACGCTGTAAACACAGCATTGATTCAGTCGGCGCGAGCTGACAGTATTCTCAGTGTAGTAAATGTGCCCGCATTTAGTAAATGTGCCCACATTCTCTAACACACGCCGAATCCCACGGGATTCGCCCCGCTCGCTTTCTCTGCGCGTCCCGCCATAGAGAAGCTGAGCGCGGCCAGGCTGCCCGCTGTGACCAGCGCGCCCCCCGCCTCGAACGCTGTAAACACGGTGTTGTGTTCCCAGTACACAGGGGCTCTCGAGCCGCCGTCTCTGCCGCGGCCAGAGCCCAGATTTCATTCTACCCTTAGCTATTCACGCAGATGCGTGGTCAAGGCTTCCCGGGGTATCAAAATGGGTGTTGAACACTATAACGAGAGGCTATTCGCTACAATTCGCTCGACGCCCTCGCCGTTACACGGCGCGCGTCGAAACTACGGTGAAAGCGAAGTATCTCATCTACTTCGAGCCGAGATAGCGAAACTGCTGAGGAAAGGGATTATAGAACCTTTATCTCAGGCTCAGAGCGAAGGGGGCTTATACAGCAGATATTTTCTGGTACCGGAAAAAGGATGGTGGGCTCAGACCCATTCTAGATCTGCGACTGCTGAACAGAACGCTCGCAAAGCGCCAGTTCAGAATGCTTACGACCAGGAAAATCCTCGCGCAAGTGCGCCAAGGAGACTGGTTCATGTCAATAGATCTTAAAGACGCCTATTTTCAAATACAAATAGCGTCCCATCACAGGCGATTCTTGAGATTCGCCTTCGAGGGCCAGGCATATCAATACACAGTTCTGTCGTTCGGCCTGTCCCTAGCACCCCGTACGTTCACGAAGTGCATGGACGCGGCACTCGCCCCCCTGAGACTTCGGGGCATGCGAGTTTTGAACTACTTGGACGATTGGCTGATTCTAGCTCGTTCACGAACGGAGCTCATAGAACACAGGGCCGCATTACTCGAGCACCTCGAGGAGCTGGGCCTTACAGTCAATTGGGCGAAAAGCTCACTGCTCCCCAGTCGGAGAATTTCCTTTCTGGGAACAGTGTTGGACTCGCTATCCATGACGGCACGCCTGTCACCGGAGCGCGGATTGAATATTCAGCACGTCGCGAAATCCTTCCGCCACGGCTCTATAGTCCCGCTCAGAAGGTTTCAGAAAATGCTGGGTCTGATGGCCTCAGCAGCCTCCGTACTCCAGTTGGGCCTGCTCCGTATGCGCCCACTGCAGCTATGGCTAAGAGCACGAGTTCCCCCCAGGGCGTGGACCGCAGGTCTATTTCGCCTCAGGGTCGACCTTCAGTGCATTTCGGCTCTGAAACCATGGAAAGTAACCGACTGGTATCAGTCAGGTGTGAGTCTGGGGATCCCCTCGAGTGTGAAGGTGGTGTCTACGGACGCCTCCACATCGGGGTGGGGAGCGCTGCTCGAGGGCAGACCGCTAGCTGGCCTATGGTCAGTACGGGAGAAGCTCCTTCACATAAACTGCTTGGAATTAATAGCAGTCGACAAAGCGCTACGGCGCTTCTGTCCCCAGATAAAAGGCCACCACGTATTGGTCCGGTCGGACAACATGTCAGTGGTGGCGTACATAAATCGCCAGGGCGGCGTCAGGTCCCGAAACCTTTACAGGCTGACGGAGCGCCTCCTGGTCTGGGCTCAGCACAACCTGCTCTCGCTGAGAGCGGCGCATGTGCCTGGTCACCTAAATGTGGGACCAGACAGGCTGTCCAGAAACAACGTCCCAGCAGGAGAATGGTCTCTGCACCCGCAGACGATCCAGCTGCTGTGGGAAACGTTTGGCAAAGCGCAGGTGGACCTGTTCGCGTCCCAAGAAAACGCTCACTGCCCGAGATTCTTCTCGAAAAGCCGGGACGCGCTGGCCCATGTTTGGCCCCGCCGCCCCCAATATGCTTTTCCCCCTGTCTCACTCCTGCCTCAGGTGTTGGAGCGAATCAGGAGGGAGGGATGCCCAGTGCTACTCATAGCTCCGCTCTGGACAAACCAGTCGTGGTTCCCTGTCCTGATGCAGCTGACCAGCGCTGCCCCATGACCTTTACTGTTGAGGAGAGACCTCCTCTCTCAGGCGGAAGGCTCGATTTGGCATCCTCGCCCGGATTTGTGGTCCCTGCATGCATGGGCCATCAACGGGTACCCGCTGACCTCCCAAAGGGAGTGTTAAACACGATCGCGCAGGCTAGAGCCCCGTCTACCAGACGGCTCTACACCTCAAAGTGGTCTGTGTTCTCTGCTTGGTGTCAAGCGCAGAGCTTTTCACCTGTAGACTGCGGGGTTACGGAAGTGCTTTCCTTCCTTCAGGAGCTACTGGATAAGGGCAGGACCCCTTCCACGCTCAAAGTATACGTGGCGGCCATAGCAACGTTTGCAAAACCGGTGTCTGGCCAGTCACTAGGAAAGAACGACTTAGTCGTGCGTTTCCTTAGAGGAGCTCGGAGGCTA
Organism: Chrosomus eos; assembly: GCA_036326025.1. NCBI lineage: Eukaryota > Metazoa > Chordata > Actinopteri > Cypriniformes > Leuciscidae > Chrosomus > Chrosomus eos. The sequence continues at coordinate 467,081 of JAZAVI010000029.1, forward strand.
AACCCTCCCAGGCCCCCTTCAGTCCCGACATGGGACCTTTCCACGGTTTTGGAGGCCATGAAAGGTGCCCCATTCGAGCCAATCCAGTCGTCAGACATGAAACACTTGTCTTTCAAGACAGCGTTTCTTATGGCTCTCGCTTCAGTGAAGCGCGTAGGGGACTTGCAAGCGCTTTCAGTGAGCGCGTCATGCATGGAGTTGGGACCTAATGACTCAAAGGTCATACTCAAACCGAAGCACGGCTACGTGCCAAAATCCCTCAACACACCGTTCAGGGCCCAGGTGATTTCCCTTTCTGCCCTTCCGGTTCTCAATGAGGAGAAGGACGCGAGTCTCCTTTGCCCTGTCAGGGCATTAAGGGCTTATGTGTCCCGCTCGTCTGGTTTCAGACAGACTGAGCAGCTTTTCGTTTCGTTTGGCGGCCGTGCTAAGGGACTTGCCGCTTCGAAACAGAGCCTATCCAGATGGATAGTCGGTGCCATAGCGCTGGCTTACACTTCTAAGGGCCTACAGTGCCCTTTGGGTGTTAGAGTGCACTCCACAAGAGGCATGGCCTCCTCGTGGGCATGGTCTAGCGGGGTTACCCTGCAAGATATTTGTATGGCCGCGGGCTGGGCCTCGCCGTCTACATTTATAAAATACTATAACCTGGAGGTTCCCGCCTTACAAGCTAAGCTTTTGGCGGTATAAAGTTCAGTGCTATCTGCCCGCTGTGCTGCTCGGATACTGAGTTTGACCTGCGTATTGCTCACTGACCGGTACAGCAGCTCATTAAAATGTTGACACACTTGTGGCCACCCAGTTCAGGCTGAATGTTCACCCTGACGGTATGGTCTATTTGTCACATGATTAGCTCCTTTCGGATGCTATTTTACAGGGAATGATGCTTCTAGCCTCTCTTCCCTCACTCTCTGTGAGTTTATGGTGATCATGCACTATATGCGCCCCGGGCTTCGGCCCCTGGGACTTTGGTGTTGGATCCCTACCAGCACGGCGTGTTGCATTGTGTTCCCCATAGCGTAAGATATTACGCAGTACGAGAGATACTCTCGTAAGAGAACGTACTCGGTTACTAACGTAACCTCGGTTCTCTCTAAAGAGGGAACGAGTACTGCGTATCTTGCCGTGCTTGGAATACGCTCTGGTTCGCTTCGGCGATGAAAACCAACGTAAGAGCAGCTATCGAGCCTATTCATAGGGCGAGACCACGCCCTTTCTGGCGGGACGTGACGATATGGGCGCGAAAGGCCCCCATTCGTCGTGACGTCACGCAGAGCCTCTCTCGATAGGCTGCTGCTGTTGCCGCAGGGCAGCCAATAGGTGCGCGAGCTGTCTCGCCTATGTCTGCTTGCTGCCGCAAAGCGTTTTACATTAATAAAAAATTAAGGATAATTTTTGGCTTCAATATCTCGTGGAAAAGAGTTTTTCCCCATAGCGTAAGATATTACGCAGTACTCGTTCCCTCTCTAGAGAGAACCGAGGTTACGTTAGTAACCGAGTACGTTTTTAACTGAGACTTGGCTCGACCCGGGGATATTCTCCGTCCGAGCTGCTGCCTCCGAAGTACAATATTTTAAATACGCCAAGATCCACCGGTCGAGGAGGGGGCGTGGCCACACTCTTCAAAGACCGTTTTAAATGCACCTTACTACAAGGAGAGAAATATCCAAGCTTTGAACTGAAAACAGTTAAGCTGGAACTGACTTGTTCCATCTACTGTGTTCTTATTTACCGTCCTCCTATATACAATAAGGATTTTATTGCAGACTTCTCAGACTTTCTTTCTCTTATTGTTCCAACCACTGATAATCTTCTAATTATTGGGGACTTTAAAGGTGCATTGCGCAACTTTTCATGTTAAAAATACCCGTTTTCTATCGTATACATGCTTAAAGAACTGCCTGATGGGATGAATGAGCCCTTCTCTGCTCACTGAGATTGCCTCTATAATCCTGTACAGTAAAATATATAAGAGGGATTCGGGCTCGAATCTGAGACTGGGCGTGACGTCATGCGCGTTCACGCTCACCAGGCGATGTCTCGCAGCAGGTTTGTTATTGTTAGCCGCCATTCTCGTATCAGCGAAGACAACTGAGCGACAAAACTTTAGTCAACTTTAAACTACTTCAAAAGTAGAAGATGGATTCAAAGAGACCGGCTTGTAGTTCATTCCGAACCCCAACGCAAACTCCACATAAGACAAAGAAAACTTTTGTCTAGTTATTGACCAAAAGGGCAAAATTGGAGTCAGACAGGCGTCGGAATTGTGTATGCTTTAATTTAAAATGTTTGCAATGTTAACATAAATGTAGTTGCTTGAGCAACTTAATATAAACTACATCTATATAAGTAATACGTTTTTAAGTGTATTAAGTTTAAAAGTGAATAGTGCGTATTACTAGCCTACTGTCTGTACAAATAGAATCGCAATGCTGAAACTCTTTTATATTATTTTATAAAAGACACTAATAATAAAAATAGTGATTTGAAATAAAAAATAGAGGATAGATGTTGTGTTTGTCGTAGATCAGTTGCGCACTGCAAACGCACCATATGTGAAAGCACAATAATGCGTGCTGCTCCTGCACCGCATACCACCACATGCACTCCATATGTGTAGCCAGGTTAAATAATGAGAAACCCTATTTAGCTGTTTAACCCAGTCACGAAAGGGTTAACTTTAATTTTGTATATTTGATGGACGTGTAAGTGAGCCAATGGGAGAATTCTATGAGGCACTGAGCTGACCAATCAGCTGCCAGCTAGGCTCTGTTACAGTTACGCCTCTAGTTTTGCGTCACTGCACGTTCTTTTGGCGCTTGCACTTGAGCATAGGAGGCTGTGTTATCTGCTTGGTAAGCTGAAAAAACAATAGGAAGTGAATTAAACAAGTTCTGTAATTATTATTGATTATACTGACTATGCCTTATTGTAATATAGAGTGTAAACGAAAGCCGTGCCTGAATCCACTGTTGTCACGGAGCTAAAAGCAGTGAATTCCGTGAAAATGGTGAGTTGTTTATCTAGCCATCTGAGTTCGCTAATATTCATGCTAACAGGCCAGGTTTTTGCTGCCCAATTTTGTATTTAACCTAGTCTGCTGAGTTTGAGTTCGCTAGCATCTATGTTACTCTGTGTTAATGTGTGAATCAATGCAAAGTTGTTCATTGTGTAGAGCTAAAGGTGTAAAGCCTGCTGTGTGCATATGTTATTAATAAGGTAATTAGCCACAATAGGCTAGCGAAATACTGGTTAATGTCTTTGAAACTATCAAGTTATTTCGTTTGTAGGTTATAAAAAGGAATGTTAACTTTTCATATTGTTGCTAAATAGTTAGTTGTTAAATAATGATGTTAAAAATTGTGGATTTAATTGTGGTCACTGAAGCTTAAAAGAGGTAAAATTTTTTGTGCATTCTTTCCACTGTTACCGCAGAGGGGGATAAATAAGCACACTAATGCCTTAATGCCTCTAATTTAAAGTGATACAATTTGATTAATGTTTACATGCAATTCATGGAGTTTTATTCTTCATACTATTAATGTGACTACCATAAGGTTTCATAAAACTTGAATGTGAAATGTGTCTTTATGAAGGATGCAAATTATGTAAATTTACTTTTGATACTAGAGAACAATTCATTTAGTTTTGATACTTGAGAAGAAACACAAGAGCTGTTGTACAACAAGAGAAAGATTTTTATATTGCATTATAGGTGTACTGAAATATTATCTCATTTTATTTTGTAGAAGCCTGTAACAGTCCATTTGTTCATTGAATGGTAATTGAAAGAAATGATTTGGCCTTATTTATAGGTCAGGTTTTGGTAAAGAGCTGGGAACATCGGGCAGAGATCCTTTGCATGGACTGATCCAGATCCAGACGTTCTTCCAGAGATGCATTGATTCCCAGTCTGGGTGGCTGGGTGGCGAGCCAACCGTGTTTGACAACGAATCAAAGTGCTTTAGACGAACTGATTTCACCTTCTTCATCTTCATTGTGGTAGGACAAACACTAACTCAACCAGGGAAAAAACACCCAACGGTGAACCTGAACTCTTGTCAACCAAGGCAAGTCGAACCGAGGACGAACTGAGCTCAAAGATACTGGAAAGAGAGTGTTTTGTTTGTTTACGTGCGCACTTTATTATTTTAGTTTGTTATTTTTCATAAATATGTTTTTTTCCTTTGTATGTATGCTCCACCCTGTGAATTTAATACAGGTTGTCTAAACTGTCATTCTGGTGTGGTATATTCTTTTTTTTATTGATATTCAATTCTCAGGCTCTTAACAATTTAGTGTCTTCTGCTTTTGGTCCAAATCGTATTCATGATATTCTCTACGACTACTTCAGACTATTAAACCTATGTACATTATTATTACTACCTCGTAATAAGGGTTACATATGCACTGCACACGGAGTAGGCCTATGTGTGAAACAGGCGTGCACTAAAGGAAAGAAACCTAATACTTTAAGTTTTTTCTTTGTTAAAGTCTCTGCAGCTAGTGTACTTGGATTTTATTCATCTGCAACATTATGTTGTATAATTACAGTTTTGCATAATAAATGTTCTCAAAACTACATACGTTTCTTTTAAAACAAATAGCCTACATAGCAGTTTGACTTTCCTTATGGTCTATCTAACCTGTTCTGAAATTTTTCTATTATAATTTATATATTGCGATATATATCGTTATCGCAAGAGGCTGCAATGTATATCGCAATATGGATTTTAGGCCATATCGCCCATCCCTACTTTCAACAAATGCATAGATCTCCGGTCTGCTCTAGGACTCAAACTGGATCCTCAGTTGGCTTTTTTCTTGATAAAACGGTAAGATATACCCCAGTCTCTAATGTCTGATTCGGCAAATCTATGACAACAAATGACGATACGTAAATGCTTTATTGTAGCAGCTAATGCTTTAGCGTAAGCTAGATAAATGTACAATCAGAATTGATTTATACTACCATTGTCAGTGAACAGGTTCATAAACTAGGAATTGTCTTTGGAAGAATCGTACAACATGAAACATAAAACATGTCCCATAAAAGATATAACTATGTTTTTGTGTATGGCCTACCGGTAACGTTAGCCGTGTGTCCTTTGCCTGCGCTCTGCTCTTCTTCTTCCAGCATATTACTTAAGATTATATTACGCTGGAGCCTTCGTCTTCTGTGTTTCTCTGTGCAGAACTCAAGCATAGTCTTTAAACGCCGCCGTTCGTACTCCGTTATTAAGGTCCCGGCGAGGCAGAACAGGAACATTGCGATAGCCTCCATGCTGGTTTGTTGTTGTATGTGGCGCCGCCGCCGCCGTGCTTGCGTCACTCCCTTACCCCTCGGTTCTGGCCACTGGCGGCCAGTGCGACCGCAAACAGCAAAACCCAGTTTGGGGGAGAGTCGTTCTTAGAACTGTTTAGAAGTGGACAGTTCCTATAATTAAGTTCCTATAACTACTTGGTCGGAAAGCGGCTATAGTGTCATTTGATTGTTGAGACATTTGAGTGTAGGCTACTTTGTTGACCAACTGTATATGGCATGATTATTATTTTGAGCTTTTACAAAGTAATAACTTATATTGTTCATGAACGTGTTTCCATAATAATACAATCATAAGTGGATACAGTAAACACATAAAACAGTTCAACATGGAGATAGATGGAAACAAAAACCGAAGTTTTCTTTTACCACCGTTTTCCCCTCACACACTTAAGTGTGTAATTTACTCAAATGCCTTTCCTTTCATGTATTTAAAATGACTTGCAGATTTATAACTTTATTACATCTGAAGATTATGACTGTAAACAAAAGATGTGTGCGGCTGATGCTGCTTTGGTTATGAACAGCTCGTGCTCGTGCTCGTGCAAGGTTGCGTGTGCGTGTGCTCCATGAGCGTGCACATCTCTGGTTGCTGTTTCGCTTGTCGCCAGAGGGGCCGTAGTTCTGCAAAAACTCAGAAACCTGCGTTATGCACCTTTAATATCCATGTATGTTGCCCGTCTAACTCACTTGCAAAGCAGTTCTCTGAACTTGTTGTTTCTTTTAACCTAAAACAGTCTGTTTGTGATGCCACACACAGGCATGGTCACACTCTTGATTTAATTTTATCTCTGGGTGTGTCTGTTAGTGATGTGACTATAGAAGACAATTGTATATCTGACCATAGATCTGTATTTTTTAGTTTTGACCTTCCTGTTACCACATCAAAAGACCAATCTTCGGGCTATTATTTTAGACCTGTAAATGAGGTGACATCAAATCTTTTTGCTGAAGCATATGCGTCTAGCCCTATCTCGTCTATCATTGAGGCTTCAGAACCCTGTTTAGATATGGAAGAATTAACTGATGTGTTTAACTCTCTATGCTCAAATATCATAAATGAAGTTGCTCCGCTCAGGCTTAAAAGGCCAAAAATCAGATCTCAGCCTTGGCTTAATAATGAAACGCGTGCACTTAGAAAGGCTTGCAGGAAAGCTGAACGTAGGTGGAAGAGAGAAAAACTGCAGGTTTATTATGAAATGCTAAAAGACACGCTCAGCAGTTACCAGCACGCAGCTAAAGCAGCTAGAACTAAATATTTTTCTGACCTAATAAGTAGAACAGCGCACTGCCCAAGAGTTCTGTTTGGCACAATAAACACTGTGCTAAACCCGACCACTCCGTCTTCAACTGAATCTACACTTTATACCTGTGAGGATTTCCTGAACTTTTTTGTTAGAAAGATTGAACTAATAAGAGAAAAAAGTGTACCCTCTAACACTGTTCTAGAAACCCCCATGCTATGTTCTTCTTTACTGGATCACTTTGATGCTATCTCTCTCCCAGCACTAGCAGATATAGTCAAACATTTGAAACTGTCATCTACTCCTCTGGATCCTATTCCATCCCGGCTCTTAAAAGATGTGTTTGCAACCATAGGCCCTGGTATATCTATTGTGAATAGCTCATTATTAAATGGTGTTGTTCCACCCTGCCTCAAACAAGCAGTGGTTGCTCCCCAAATCAAAAAGCTTGGCCTTGACTACACTGATCTGAATAACTTTCGCCCAATTTCTAAACTACCATTTTTAACTAAAATACTAGAGAAGGTTGTTTTACTTCAAATTACGTCAGTTTTAAGTGAGAATGATATTTTGGATTAGCCTGGCATGCCAGACCTACATCAAGATGTTAGGTCTGGGAACTCTCCATTGACATACCTCAATCCGAGGGGCGGGATAAACGGTTGTCTTTCAAAATCCCTCTGCATGCAATAGGACAGCGCTAACCAACCAGAGCAACGAACGGCTGTGGCTGAGTGAGTCCCGTGCGTTTTCCCACTAGTGGAGCTAGTTGATATATTAAACTTTTGCCGTATCCGGTCGTCAAAACTCCGAACACATCTTCCTTTTCTAAGAATGACTTAAGTGGCGTTCTCTTAACTCCAAGTCCTCCAGAGTCGCGGCCAAAGCCGATTCGAAAGACCGCTGCATCTTCATTGTTTTCAAGCAGCAGGGAAATCACCTGTGGAAATCACACAGAACTGCGTCATGAACTGTGCCGTCATTGTGTTAAGCCCGCCCGCCGCCGAAAAAGTCTATTGAGAGTTGCTAGACCACACTGGCAGCGAAATGATTTTCGCGGCCGCTAGGGTGCGTCTAGATTTCTAGGCTAATTTTGGATAACTTCCAATCAGGATTTAGAGCTAGGCACAGTACAGAGACTGCTCTGGTAAAAGTGCTCAATGACCTCCTAATAGCAACTGACTCTGGGATGGCAGCTGTTTTAATTACATTGGATCTCAGTGCCGCATTTGACACTGTTGACCATTCGATTCTTTTAGACAGGTTGGAGTGTGAGGTTGGCATTCGTGGAAGAGCGCTAAGATGGTTCCATTCATATTTACAGGACAGAACATTCTCTGTTAATTTTGCAAATGTTTCATCCTCTGCAGTAACCTTAAAATATGGCCTCCCTCAAGGCTCTATTTTGAGTCCTACATTGTTCGCTCTGTATATGTGTCCTCTGGGATCTTATTTGTCGCCGCTTTGACATCTCTTATCATATGTATGCTGATGACACACAGATCTATCTACCCCTCAAAGTTAGGGTTGCCGCGGTGAGGAAAATTTTCCACCGGTTAATCGACGTGTGACAACACCGGTAATCCCGGTGTCACCGTGGGGGGCGGGGCGGGGGAGTTAAATAGCTTTTAAATGCGTGCGCGTTTAGGCTACTTTCACTTTCGAAATAAGCGTCAATTGGCAATTCAGCGTCAATTGCTTGAATGGACAAAAAAAAAAAAAAAAAATACTCGCTGACAATAAAACTGTATTTATAGACAGAACTTTTATTAGCATAACGAATGAATAAAAATACCCCCATGCATAGGCTGAAAAAAGTGAAAATCGGCAAACTGTGGGCCCAAACAAATAAGAACCATAAAACGTTTTTTAACGAATAAGAAAATAAAATAGGCCTAAATAAATTACACAAAGTTTAAATAAGATAAAACCAAATAAATAAGAGACAAATATAAAATAAAAACTTCAAAAAGGACCTTAGCCTACATAAATGACAGCACTCTAAAACACACTATAAATTGGCATTTATTAACATTGCTTGTAGTCTAGAGTCAAAGAACATGACAGTTGAGACAAAGACAGACTTCATGACAAAGACAGTCTTGCAGTCAAGAACATGTAGACTGAGTAAAAACTATTGCGAAATGACGGCGTTTCCATTAACCGGTGTTATGCGACTAAAACGTCCTTTTTTTCCTCTTGCGAACGGCATATAGCCAGGAGTTTCTGGGTGTTTCTCCCTCATTTCTGCTCCGATGTCTTGATTGTGGCATTTCTTTGAGGTTTAGGTAGGCTGTGGCATTTCTTTGAGGTTTAGGTAGGCTATTCCTGTAATTATTGTTTCTTTTTTATGAATTTAATAAATAACTATGTCTCGCATTCTGTCCAAACGGTCATTGTAGGCCTACTTTTGTGTCCATTCGTTTTTCCTTTTTTAACCCGTAATTTTGCAAAACAAAAAATGAACGGTTGTTGTATTTGCAAAGTTGAACACCAAAATTTAAATTAGAACTGTACACACCAAATGCTGCGCAATATATATATATAGCCTATATTAACGGATTTTCGGATTTTTGTTTATGACTTTTACCCCTTTATTAAACATTTAAAATATTCACAAATTAATATGATTTTTTTTTAGATTTGACTGGTTTTCTAAGGCCAAATTAGAACCTGGAAATGATATTTTTCCTGCAGTGCTGAATGAGAAGAGCCATGGCTCTTCTCATTCAGCACTGCGGGAAAAAATATAGGCCTATGTCTCTGGAACCACAGCATAAGCTACAGAAAGGTGATTTATAGGATAATAATAAATGTGTCTGAAAAAATAACGAGGCATTTTAATTGTTTTATTAATAAACTAGTGTTTTCTAAACCAGTGTCGGTTAAACATATCTCCATCTCCGCTGTAACGGATGCATCTTTAGAGAGAAATGCATCTTTCATTCGGATTAGCCTACATCATCAGAAGGTATTAGCTTTCGATTCGAATTTGTTCGTTTTTAAGCGGACATTTCAAGCTTTAGCCTAGGCTGGATATTTTGTTTCAGTTCTCGCGCTCCAGTTCACGGAGACCATGAAACCGCGCCTGATTGTTTTATTTTATTTTACAAAAGCAAAACGTTGTCTTGTTATTTTGAGTTTGAGACCAATAGAAGTAGTTGCGACTAATATATTATTATTTTCTGTATGGCCAGAAATGATAGAGTATTTTAAGTTGTTTCCATGTTGATAGGAAAATGCAAGTGTTCACGCCAGCGCCTCCCTGCCATGCAGTGCGCGCTCCACACTCCGCATAGCAATATACGTTCTTTGGCAGTAGCCTACTAGGCTAATTGATTGTTGTAGGCTACCTGTGTGTCTGGCTTCTGCGGTCGATGTTTCACTGCAGTGCCCAGTTACTGTAGTTTGACTCGTTCTCATCTCCACACGTGCTAAATGGAATTTGACTCCTGATGCTTGCTGATCTGTGACGTGATGGCTCTTGGCACGCACTGCGCAGTACAGTTTTTAATTATAATGTATGCTCTCTTCTGAACTAAATAATTGATCATTATTATTTATATTTATAATTAATTCAAATAAATATTTTAGCAAAAACGAATAGCCTACTTTAAAAAAGTCAAGACATCGCGGTGTCACGGTAGGAAAGTGATGTCACCGGTGATGGGGCTTAAAACCGGTAACACCGTCTATCGCGGCAAGCCTACTCAAAGTATATATAATACCCCTCAAATTATATATATATATATATATATATATATATATATATATATATATATATATATATATATATATATATATATATATATATATATATATATATATATATATGGAGACTTCAAGCGTTGTAAAGACCATATGTTTTTTGGTGAAACTCAACACACACACACACACACACACACACACACACACACACACACACACACACACACACACACACACACACACACACACACACACACACACACACACACACACACCACACACACACACACACACACACACACACACACACACACACACACACCCGTGTGTGTGTGTGTATGTGTAAGTTTAAAGTTTTGGCCTTTTGTCTTCCCAAAATAATAATATCACACACTGTGTGTTTTTTAACTAAGATTTCTGTATTTAAAATCTTTTTTTTATATATTTATTTCATGTAATATTAATCATCAAAATTATAACTTGTTCATGATATTCGAATTTTTCGAGTTTCACCTGTAGAGGGACACAATTGAGATATATATAAGTTTATTTTAAGGCCCTTTGTGGGAATCCAGCCATTGATCTGATTGGACACTGGAAAATTGGGATAGTTTTCATTCCATTTGGGCGGGTTTTGAGTATATATATATATATATATCCCTAAGAAAAAAATATTAAAGGGCACCTATTATGGCATTTAAAATGTTCCTAATATTGTTCTGGGAGTCCCCAACAACAGTTTAACATGCATGCAATGACAAAAAACACTTTTGTTGTCTTATAATATGCATTTATGTTTACCTGATTTGCTCATCGATTCCCAAATGATTCGTTTGACGACTCATTTTTCAAACCCCGCCTTTGTGTGACGCTAATCTGCTGCGATTGGTCAGACGACCCAGTCAGTTATTTTTCGCGTTAACCCAATATTGATAAAGCACTGCAGTACTACAATACGCTCTATTCTTTATGACAACTCCAATAACAACGACAAACATTTTACATATTTCAAAACACACACACAGCTTGGAGACCTAAGCGCTGAGCGTAACTGACACACACACACACACACACACACACACACACACACACACACACACACACACACACACACACACACACACACACACACACACACACAGCTTGGAGACTAGGGATGCACCGAAATGAAAATTCTTGGCCGAAGCCGAAGCCGAATAATAATGAAACGCTTGGCCGAAGGCCGAATACCGAATGCGGTATTTCACATTTTTTTTCCATTTATTTTGCCAATTTTTTCACCATTGCATTTAATTAAATAGTAAAAATATGCTTTTTTACTATTTTGTCTTGAGAAAAACATCAAATTGCAAAAATACAATTTGTTTAACACTGATTTTTTTTTTTTTAACATTCCAGCAGATATTATTTAAACAAAGCACAATATAACTTAAAATAAATAAATTAGTAAAATAAAAACTATATTTTTATTTGGCCATCTTTGAAGCCCCCCCTTCTTGAATAGCCTATGTTAGGCCTATAATAACTGACTGCTGAAAGAATATAACTAAAAAAGTGCATTGAAAAGTGCAAAAAAATGTGGATGAACCCACAACAAATGAATAACTGTCCTAGACATAAGCCTACTTTTGCGGTTTACATAAACTTTATCGTGGGCGTTGACAGGTTTGCATGGATTGCCTGGATCACTTGGGTTTCAATATAGCGCGCGCTCTCCGTGGCGATTAGCAGATAAGGAGTTGCCATGAGAACGACTCTTTTCATCTCTCTCTTTTCATACAGATTACATAAACAGAGAATATTTGTTTTCGTTTTGAATTAGATCATTTAAAAGTAGACAATTAAATGATTATAAAGATATGCCTTTGCCTGTGTGACTAGTATTGTATTGGCTGAGTTTTTTAGAGACGTGCTCCAGAAAAAAAAGTTAACGGAGACAGAGGCAGAAAGCACACCCTGTTTATTTTCTTTATTTTACAAAAGCACAGTTTTGTTTCGATTGTAAGTGGACACAAGTAGTCATTTAACAGTTTATTTTTTCATATTTCTTAAGTCTGCATTTAAGTGACCATAAATGACGGAGTATTTAAGTCTATTTTGCTGCTATGTGAAAAAAATCCAGCAAAACGCAGCGGCGCATTTGTCAACTAGAGGGTTAAAAGACGCTTTAGTGCTGCAAGTAACAACGTCTGCCACAGACGCATCAGATGAGCTTCTCTTTTGTCTTCTCCTCAAAGGGGGCATGTTGGCTGCATTTATAAAGCGCGTGCCTTTCACTCTACGCTGGTTATTTGATCGCGTCATCAAAAACGTCATTGTTCGGTCAAATTTATTCGGCCTTTTTACTTGTTCGGCCGAACACCGAAAGTGCTTTTTTTGCTATTTTCGGCCGAATAATTTCGGTTGCCGAACATTCGGTGCATCCCTATTGGAGACCTAAGCTGCGTTGAGTGTAACTGACACACACACACACACACACACACACACACACTTATTGAGCATGCTACAAAACCCATAAAAGCAACAATTATTAATAGTACTTACAGGTTGTGATTCGGAGGAGGAAGCTGATCCAAATAAACTTGGTATTGAACGTTCCTTCAGTATCAGGCGACTCGCGAATCCACACTTGAAAGCATTTATGTTTGTAAAGGAATCCTCATTAAAATGACGCGAACACAGCTCAAGGTGGCTATACTTGTGTGGTATAGTTGTAAATATAAACTCTAGCCACTGAGTCTTCACATGCTCGTCCCTGGGCAGTGAAAAAAAGTTTGCTTTTGATTCGCACTTCAGAACAGCTCGTCGACATGTTGTTTTCACTGTTTTCTGGCGCGTGCAATGAGTGGGCGTGTCTTATTCAAATAACTTGTACAAGTGACGTACGAAAGTTAGAGAAAATGCATCGTTTGTCTATCGATTCATATCAGCGACTCAGAGTCGACTCTTACTTTTGAGAGACAATAACTTTGTATACGGTGAACTTTCATGTTTAAAACTTTCCAGGATGTTTTTGTTCACTTAGATCTATGTTACACACTACATGAAAGGTAATTTTCAAAATTCCATGATAGGTACCCTTTAATAATAATACTCAAATGCGATCACCGGAGAAGATCAGAAAGTCACGTGATACTGTCTTGTAAAACAGCTGGTCATATAAATGTATGAGGAAGGGAATTATAATGAATAATGTAAAGGTTAAGCACTTTTTACTAATAGCTATACATAAAACAAAGCAGTTTATAGAAGTTTATATAAAAAAGTATATAATGAACAACAGACACATCATGCACAGTATGCACAAGGACTGTACCGCATACCATTCAGGCTGTAATTGGGGAAAACAAAGATGTCAGCGGTGCGAGAATATCACAACATAAAAACTACTTGATCTTTTCGATTGAATGCACTTTTTTTATGTAAAGGCACAATAGCGCATGTGTCTCCTGCACCGCACACACACTGCAAGCGGAGTGTGTGTGTGTGTGTGTGAAACAGGCGCATGTTCAGCATCAGCTCGTCGTAGGGGAGAGTGGGGTGATTTGTGCTAGGAGGGAAGTAGATCCACCCCTTGTTTCTGGAAAACTATAGAAGAAATTGGTCATGTGACCACATCAAAAAAAAGCCATCCATTTTACTCATCCTCCGAAGAAGAGAGACACATGGCAGGAGAGATAAGCACATTTTAGCTCAAAGGGGATTTTCCTTTCCTTTCAAAGTAAAATTTCTATGATTAAGGTTTTGTGAGTGCCTGAACAATAGACAAGTTTGAAAACATTTCATACATGTTTGAGTGCATTAGCAGGCTACACAATGAGTCTCTGCTGTGACAGGATAACTATCCTAATGTCTGCACTGCAGGCTGATAGTCATGTTTGTTTATTTATGTTTCTGGTGAAAGTGTCTTACCTCAGGCTATAATGCAAATCGATTTTTCAAATTTGCAGATTCATCTATGGTAGCTTGATATTATAATATTGACGATATATGGCTATTACCAATAGGCGACTATAATGACGCTGGCTTGTAAACGTGAGCTACGCGATCTTTTGGCATTTGAAAAAAATTAAAACCCATGAAATTATATTCATATGACATGCTGAAAAATATGCCAATGTACCTGGGATGAAGACAATTCACACGGAGCGCTGGCAGTCTGCCCAAGACGTGAGAACTCGCGAGAACTAAAGATGGTATCGGCTTGTCAACAAATGCACGTGTATCCCCTGGTGTAACCATGACAGATTTTATGACAGTAGTAGAAGACAATACTGTTTCCCAACAGTAGGGGGACCCCGAGAGCAAAAACTACATAGTGTTGCTTTAAAGGTTCTCTAAGCGATCCTGGGTGACATCACTTCTTGTTGACGTTCGAACTATTGTCAAACAAAACGGAGGCTAGCTAGACCCTCCCTCCTCCTCATCCGCGCACTAACCCCTCAAACCCACCCCCAAACACTTCTTGTCGGTTATTGGCTGGAACAGTTTGTTATGTTTCGTAGAGCGGGTCGCTAGAGTTTGTTTTTGTAGCCGTTTGTGGAGTCTGGGGTGTCCGCAGAGACCGCGTTTTTTTACAGTGTGTTCAGGGGACAGGCAGCTAGCAGATAGTGAGGAGATGTTTGCTGTATGTGCCAAAAAATGTTTTGGCCTTAAAAACTCGTGACATCGCTTAGTGCACCTTTAAGTTTGGAAATGATAAAATAGATTAAAGGAGTAGTTCACTTTAAAAAAAAAAACTTTTGCTGATAATTTACTCACCCCCATGTCATCCAAGATGTCCACGTCTTTCTTTCTTCAGTCGAAAAGAAATTAAGGTTTTTGATGAAAACATTCCAGGATTTTCTCCATATAATGGACTTCACTGGGAGCCAAACGGTTCAAGGTCCAAATGACAGTTTCAGTGCAGCTTCAAAGAGCTTTAAACGACACCAGATGATGAATAAGGGTCTTACTGTATCTAGCGAAACCATCGCTCATTTCAAAAATAAATAACAAAGTTTAAGTTTAAGCACAAATGCTCACCTTGCTCTGTTCTGTGATGAGCGTTCGTGACTCGTCTATTCGAACTCGTGCATCAAAATTGACAAATCTTTTTTCAAGTCATGACTCGAAGGGTCCTAGATAAAACCCTTATTCATCGTCTGGAGTCGTTTAAAGCCCTTTGAAGCTGCACTGAAACTGACATTTGGACCTTGAACCGTTTGGCTCCCAGTGAAGTCCATTATATGGAGAAAATCCTGGCATGTTTCATCAAAAACCTTAATTTCTTTTCGGCTGAAGAAAGAAAGACGTGGACATCTTGGATGACATGGGGGTGAGAAAATTATCAGCAAAAGTTTTTTTAAAAGTGAACTAATCCTTTAACTAAAGCATATGAGCAGAATTAAAGGGTACTGTGATGGATTTTCTTTCCCTAAAATCTAACCTAAAATCTAACTATCTGCTTTCCTATAAGTCTTCTCTTAACGATACTTCAGACAAACGCTGATTTTTCAATCCTACACTACTCAAGCTCCCAAAGTGTCTACCGACATCTTTAGCTTCGAGTTTTCTGAACTACTCTACTCAAGCTCCCAAAGTGTCCATCGACATCTTTAGCTTCGAGTTTTCTGAACTACTCTACTCAAGCTCCCAAAGTGTCCGTCGACATCTTTAGCTTCGAGTTTTCTCTAATCCTAACTTCTCCAGCTGCGCAGCTTTTAAATGACAGACAGACTTCAGTAATTATCCCTTAAATGCTTTTAATTAACGGCCAGGAGAGTTCTCGAGCAATAGGCCTACTCAGAGAATCTCCCAAGTAAAAACAAGGCCGGTGGATCTCAGACAATTTCCATTGAGAATCCCACCGAAAACACGGAAAACAACAGTTTTTATACAATAGGGGGTATGGCATAATGACATTAATTTGATTGGTTATTCATTTTCAGTCTTCTTCTGTTACTGGGTAGAGAATAATATGTTTTAACCATTACTTCATTTATCACAAGTTCTAACTTAATCATCCCTGTCTAGTCTCATTTCCCATATTTGTTATTTTTACACATAGTCATGGGTTCGACACACACACTCATAAGTCACAAGTTTTCAACTAAAGGGGAGACATATATTTCAAATTCAAGAGCATATGAATGTTAAATAAGGTTAATGTTAAAAACCTGGTTAGCTTAATATTCAGTTTAAATTTTCTATGACAGTACCTATCATGGAATTTTGAAAATTACCTTTCATGTAGTGTGTAACATAGATCTAAGTGAACAAAAACATCCTGCAAAGTTTTAAATATGAAAGTTCACCGTATACAAAGTTATTGTCTCTCAAAAGTAAGAGTCGACTCTGAGTCGCTGATATGAATCGATAGACAAACGAAGCTTTCTCTCTAGCTTTCGTACGTCACTTGTACAAGTTATTTGAATTCGACACGCCCACTCAGTGCGCGCGCCGAGCAGACAGAGAAACCTGACAACATCATGTCCACGAGACTCTGTTCTGAAGTGCGAATCAAAAGCAAACTTTTTTTTTTTTCACTGCCCAGGGACAAGCATGTGAAGACTCAGTGGCTAGAGTTTATATTTACAACTATACCACACAATTATAGCCACCTTGAGCTGTGTTCGCGTTATTTTAATGACGATCGCTTCACAAACACAAATGCTGTGTGGATTCGAGAGTCGGCTGATATAGGAAGGTTCAATACCAAGTTTATTTAGATCAGCTTCCTCCTCCGAATCACAACCTGTAAGTACTATTAATAATTGTTGCTTTTATGTGTGTGTGTGTGTGTGTGTGCGTGCGTGCGTGTGTGTGTGTGAGAGAGTGAGAGTTACGCTCAGCAGCTTCTAGGTCTCCAATGTCATTTTTTTTGTTTTTTGAAATATGTGAAATTATGTGAAGCGTATTGTAGTACTGCAGTGCTTTATCAATATGTTTAAGCTTTGGGCTAACGCAAAATATAACTGACTGGGTCATCTGACCAATCACCGCCGATTAGCGTCACGCAAAGGAGGGGTTTGGACAAATGAGTCGTCAAACGAATCATTAGGGAGTCGGTGAGCAAATCAGGTAAAAATAAATGCATATTATAAGACAACAAAAGTGTTTTTTTGTCATTGCATGCATGTAAAACTGTTGTTGGGGACTCCCAGAACATTATTAGGAACATTTTAAATGCCATAATAGGTGCTCTTTAAAATGTTCTCTGTGCACAGTAAACACATAAGATATTTTATCATAAAATGAGCATGATGACTGATCATCATCAATGATCATAGTAAGCAACATAAGATAAAATAGTAGAGGTGTAACAATACACTGATGTCGAACACAATTCGATACAAATCTCGATATTGAACTGATACCATCACATTATTTTAAGCCAAAATAAAAGAAGAGGGTTTTGTATTACTATAACTTCAAAGACAAATGGTAAAAACTATTTTTAAATAAAACTAAGTAGGCCTACCATGTTTGTGTGCTAATGTGTTTAATTTGGTGTGGACTTGGGTTGGTGGATTTAAATAGACTTGAACTTGGTTCTGGTCCCTAATGCACAGGGCAATGGTGACACAAATATACATGATTCTGAAGCTGAAAATACAGAATATATTAGTCTGAATATCCTCGTCTTTGTTTTTTGATTTTTATATTGTCTGTGTTTAAATTCACTAGCTTCAGCAGCAGATCTACAGATAAACATAACATAATCACTTACTTTAATGTCCTCTGTGTTTAATTCTGTATGACAGCGTCCTTCATGAAGGCTTTTATCGTTCTTTTGTGAATGCGGGTCAGTTCAGGACCATTATCAGTTTACACTCAAATCTGATATTGGCCACGTAAAAAAAGGAAAAAAAGAAAACCTCTGTCTGAAGTCTGAACAGCTATACAAAGATCTGAGCAATCCATCATAATTGAGCATTAAGACTCGAAGTGTGAATGAAGCCTTATAGATTTGGGGACACTAACATGGCAAGCTGTTTTGACTTACTCATTCTAGTTAAAATGCTATACTTCTGATATCAGAAATCCGATTTATACTAGTAACAATGGCTATTTTTGATATCAGGACTTGCATTTCCACTAGTAAAAACATTTTTTTTACATTAACAATTACAACATATCTTGCAGAAATTCGAATTCTTAGTATCAAATAAAAACTAGTTCAAAACATTGAGGGCTTGGAGCCAAAGGTGCATAAGTAGCTTTTGACAAACTTTACAGGAGAGACAAAACACAATTTTGACCACGCTTCAATCACCATTAATAACCTTATACCACAAACATTGCAACCACAGGCACACTTACATGAATGAGTATTTAAGTAAAAGACGTATGGCATATTAACACAATGAACATGTTCTAAAACATTTTAAAATTAAAATAAAAAATGGCAAAAACATCACAAACACCTTTTTGGCACCAAACATTTCCAAGTCTTCTGGGCATATTGGGCGTATCTGCTGAACAATGCAGAAAATAATTGGTCAAAAGAGGAATTGATTGAATAATTAACACTTGAATAACACTTGAACAAGTAATTCATTTTCATTTAAGTCATTCATTAATTTTTCTTTTTTTCTCATTTCACTTTTCCATTCTGGGCATCTGCTGAACAGTACAGACTGTAATAAAAGTCACTGAACTTGCTAAACACACTTCTGATTGGCAATTCATGAGTTGTTCAATTTATTTTATTACATTCATTTTGTTTCAAATACTCTATACAATTGACAGTTCTCTCATGTTCTTTTTACTCATTTCACTTTTCTTTTTTGTTCAACCATTTCAATTACTCTGTGAGTTTATTCATTGACCACATCCAAAGAGTCATGTCGCGTCTTATTCGCTTTTCTGTTCACTAGTTTGTCTAGTTCTACTCACTGTCCACTGTCAGAGCATTGTAACTGCGTATGTGTGAGGAATACTCCCTTTGCCATGTGAATTAATGCAGCTTTGGCCAGAATTTCTCAACCTTTTACGTTGGTTTTGCAGCGCAGTCTCATCCCAAGAAGTCATATATTGACGTCTTTTGACCATACGTCAATATCCGCCTTTTTAGATACCCTTAAACGTCGGTTAGATGACGTTATCGGATCCTAACTCTACCCCAGACCTAAACCTACCCCTAAACCTAACTGACGTTAAAAGTAAAGCGTCAGTTGTATGACGTCCCAGGATCGTCATCTAACCGACGTTTAAGGGTACCCTAAAAAGGCGGATATTGACGTAGTCAAAAGACGTCCCAAAACGTCAATATATGACTTCTTGGGATGAGACTGTGTTAGGTTTTGTAGCAGCCCGGTTGAATAAAGAAAAGTCACTCTCTCACTGATGTTGTCTGTTTATTGTCCGTAACACCTTCACAACACCGTAAGAGCTAGAACACATGAATTAACATTATTGGAATATGTAAATAATTCACGTTCATATAAATGAAACAAAAAACAGTTGTCAATATAGCAAAATTACTAAATGAATACTAACATTTATCATAAATGCCTTAAATTACTCAAATTAAACAAACATATATAAAACAATCATAAAGACAAGATATGCTATGTAGCATTACACAAGTGCATAAATATACATGATGTATACCTTGTACTCCTTCCCAACCAGGTGCTAAAACAACAGATGCAAAACAAATACTACTAAAATAAAAACAAACGGTGACTAGATGCCTAAATTAACTTTCTTCTTCTTTTGTTTTTTTATGGTGGTTGGCAAACCAACTTAACAGTGCATTACCGCCACCGACTGGGCTGGAGTGTGAATCAAGAGATATTGGAACTTAGCTAAAAAATCATAAAAAAAATAATAATAAAAATTAAATCCTTTTTTCTAAGTCTATGTCATTCAGATACTAAATAACAAAGTGATAAATATTGCTGCATGTTTTCCCTAATAAACCTTGCATTGTGAAATTATTCTGATTGATCATTCTGAGAGACTGAAAAAGCTGGTTTCTTTCTTGACTGTATTTTGTGCATTGAAATAAAATATGCTCCACAGTTTCTAAATGAGTAGAATGTTGGCATTTCCCTGTTGGATGTTTCCCTATTAATTTCAATGAAGAATTGAGCCCGGTGTGTCCTATTCTTAACCGTGTAATTATACTTTCCTCTCTTCTACTCCTACACTCTATCCTTCCTACACCCACTTCTGGTTGTATATTATATAAATGTCTCCCTTTATCCTGATCCACCCAATACTCCTGCCATTTTGATCTTGCATATGCTTTAATTAATATTTTAGCTTCAGTTTTACTATATGGAACTTGTAATATTCTATTGCGTTTTAGTGTTTGTTTTGCAAGTTTATCAACCTCCTCATTCCCTTTCACTCCAACATGTGCAGGTACCCAAAGAAACCTGATTTTTAAATCCTTTACATATAACTTATGTAAAACCATACATATTTTATGAATTATATCATTTCTTATAGATTTCCCAGATTTCATGCTTTCTAAAGCGTATTAACTATCAGATATAATCATTAATCACTGAGTTATTTAAATAATTTCCCTCTACCCATTCCAGGGCCAACAAAATTGCAACCAGCTCTGTTGTGTATACTGATAAATTATCTGTTATTCTTTCCTGACATATTACCCCATTCTTGGAAATAGACACTGCTGACCCAGCATGTCCTGTCTTTGGATCCTTGGAACCATCTGTAAATATAAATGTATATTCAGAAAAATGCATATCCAGATAACAATTAACAATATCCTTCACTGCTACTTCCTTTGATTTATTTTTGATTTCCTTATGAATGCCTAAATCTCTAAATTAACTTTAAAATTGCCTTAATAATATAATTCACATCCGTGAATCCGTGACCACATGGTTCCGTGTCTCCATCTATCAGCAATCTCTGTGTATGCGCGCTTCCTGTTCGCATTTCCCGAAAGCCGCCTTTCAAAATAAAGGTCTCTATAGGTTGAATAACTAAGAGTGCAAAGAAAAGCTTCAAAATATAATAAAAAATATTAAGAATATTAAACTAATATTAAGAAGTATAGAATAACGATATCAGAATAATATAGGAATTCCCAAAACTAATTCAAATAACTGAAGGTTATCTACAGGTTTCTTTTCCAATTTTCATCATCTCTCTGTCTTATTCTTCTTCCTCTTTGTAGTGTGTTGGCATCCTCTTCCTGGCCACTTTCAACCCCTCCCTCCTGAACAGGCTCAATGTCTGTGTTCCAGTCCACTTTTAGACACACACTTGCAAACTTCCCTAAGCACTTCCCCTCGGGGGAATCCCTGCCGCCATTATGAAGTAAAGTGGACAAGGGAAGTTTATATTGTCAGACCCTTGCTCCCTCGATTTTGAACCGAGGAAGCGAGTCTACTTCATGTGTACACTTCAGGCAGCTTCATATACCACAATGCAACACGATTGTGACGTCTAATCACCACCACCACCACAAACAACTATGATATATTAATTATGATTTTTTAAATTTTAAACAACCCAAACCCATCTACATACATTTGGATGCTGCATTAAACTAATTCTTAAAAGGAACAAAAATGTAAATAATAAATCATCTCCATAGCTGATTAAGTGATCAAGGGCTTAGGACGTTCCAGTGCAGTCCATTGCAGTTTCCGCCAGTTTCGGCACTCATGCAACGTAAGCAATGATGTACATCCGAGTGAATGAAACGGCGGGAAGTTAGCGAATGAAGGGCACGACAATATTGGACTGGAACGCAGCCAATGTCTACCGTCTCACTCCCTTGATCTTCTTCTGTCTCCTCTTCTGGCCACTGTTAGCCCCTCGCTCCTGCGGTTTCCCTAAATGATATCATTAATATTTATTATTATCCTACATGAATGCCCTGATACTAATTTGGATTAGATAAGCTGAATGTTCAAACTTAATTTTTGTGCAAGTCAAAACTCACTTCCTCAATATACTGTATGTAATATGTCCTTTGACAGTATAGTGTCTCCATTATCATACTGGGGCGTTAGGACCCACACAGACCACAGGGTGAGCGCCCCCTGCTGGCCTCACTAACATTTCTTCCAGCAGCAACCTGGTTTTCTCAGAAGGTCTCCCATCCAGGTACTAACCGGGCTCAGCCCTGCTTAGCTTCAGTGCTTTTATTTTATTTTGAATTGTACTCAAAACTCAAATTTTTATACACAAAACTTATTGTATTTTTTTCTGTTTTCTTAAAGTACATACAAACATGTAAAAATGTAAAAAACATAATGGTGATAATAATGTGTGAAATCACCAGATGCACAGAGAGACAGTTGGCACAATTGCTCACACTGTAAACAGAACAAATTGTAAAAAAAAAAAAAAAAAAAAAAGTCAAATGTAATGTTTTTCTGTAAACATTCCTAAACTTTCCTAAGTGTGATTCACAAAGGTTTCTAATTATCGAGACTAGGTCTCAGCTAAGAGAGCTGGAGAGGTATCCTAACCTACAAAGGAGAAACAAGGACAACACAGTGTCCATAATATATAATATATTGGAGTTATGTATATTATGATATGATGGCAAGAATTTGATAAAACATTACAGGCTTAATACTGAACTGTACTGAACAAAAGTGATGTGCAAATGTTTTTGTTTTCAATGACCTTACAAGTTTGCTTTATCCATCAAAATCTGAGGGAACTCTATAAATATATTTTAAAATATGAAGGAAGAACTAAACACTATTTTGCTTAATACTTTTCAGATAAATACCTTCACTAAGTTTAAAGGCAAACTACAGCTACATGTTTTAGAATAACAAAAAAGCTCACAGGAAAAAGAATAAATTGACAACAGCATCAGTTATTAATATTTGCCTGGTTCTCTCTTGTTTTTTGCACGTGTCCATCATTTCTTTGTATGATTTGGCATGTTGCATTGCATTATTATCACAAATAAAACAATTAAATCCAAGCACAACTATGCAATATGATTGCAAAATCTTGAACTCATCTTTAAAAGTATTTGGATAAAAGGTGCAGATATCAGTTTTCCTCAGCTGGTCATCACTTTTGGCTCTACTGAAAAGGATTCCACAGGATCGACACTAATTCATGATCTTTTTTTTTTTTTAAATTAAAGTTTCAGTGTCTTAAATGATTGTAAGACCATTGATCATTGTAGTTCTTAGTCCACAACACTTCAATGCCTCTTCAAGTCAGCTATTAACAGTCAGTCCTAGACTTTCCTGAAAGCTGTTTTTAGCTTCTTTATAAGAGTCTCAGACTCATAGAGTAGTCATACTTTTTACTAAGAGATTTCTACATTGGCTGAAATCTGTAATCTTTGACCGTTAGTCAAAATATTTAAAAGTATTTGATTGTTAGTTTGACATGTTATATACATTAGCTTCACAAAAGCACAAACTACTGTGAAAACAATCCAGAACTGAATCCAGGAACAACAGTTAACATGAACAAAGAATTCATACAAAAGAATTATTAACATTTAAGTGAAAGAAATGCCTGCTTGTTTTGTAACGGGATACAGCAACTCTCCCGATAAGACTACATCCTGAACAATACTGTCTGTTGTTCATTAGTTTGTCAATCTCATGAAGACAAAGTTCATGATGCGTCTCACTGTCGAGTCTCTGAAACAAAAAGAGTTGATTCTGCTGTTAAAGATGTGATTATGGTAATAGAATTAACATATAAATGTTAAGCATGCAATAATGTGCTTGTGGCCATCAGATCATTCATTAAAATCTCACTTTATTCATTAAAAACAGACTGGTTATAATGCTTGAACTATAAGGAATGATGAAGAATTCCTGTTTCTGTTTAGGAATGTTTTACTTAAAAAGATCATAATGATAAAGAAATAACTTACATCTTGTTTTAGTTTGAGCTGCATGAGTCTGCTTTCCTCTCTTATCTTCAGCATATCTGAGCTCTACTGGAATATAAAAAGGTAAAATACACGTCTAAAAGAAGTCTTTTGGTAAAGGTTTGTTTGATATTAAAGTAGTTCACTTCAGAATTATAATTTTCTGATAATTTACCTGGCGGATGGTTTGTCTAGACAAGACTCTTATTCCTCGGCTGGGATTGTGTTAGGGCTGTCACTTTTGAGAAAAATCAAATTCGAACGGTTATCAAATATCAAGCAATGTATTCGAATTTCTACGATTTCCAGACACTACTTTTTAGATGAGTTGGGGTCGTAATTCTCCGCTCAGGCTGGCCGTTCTGTGCGTTATCTTCCATTTTCAAAACAGGGAGGCTATTGGCAATTATTAGGGCTGTATTCAACCAAAGAAAATCTTGGTCGACTGAAGTCCTGAAATTTTCGACTAAAAATCGACTAAAAATGACGTTAGAAAAAAAAACGTTAAATTAATTAGCTGTGCACTGTGTAGAGAATTTACTGATGAACCAAACACAAATTAATCTTTCTAATCTCTCATGGGCTTCATTAAAATGTGATTCAGCATTACGGATTTTAACACCACATTCCTAAGTCACAACACTGACGCCAGATAGTCTAGGCACCCCCTCCAGAGAAGGATTTTATGGCCCAAGGCCTCAGAGATAAGCCTAAAACAGGAAGAACGTTGCCAGAATGGTGAAAGGTCTGACCACCTTTGACCTCCCTCAGCATGACCACTGCTGAACATGACACCGAAAAGTAAAACAGACTTCCCTCTGCGTGAAGACTTTTGAATGACCTCATTGTTGAGACCTCTTAAAACCCACAGAGACAAGAGACTTCTCATATAAAAATGCATAAACTCATCCCAGAACAATTCTTGACGAACTTATAATCAAACATTGTTCCACTACCTAATCCTATATTGTAGCTATGTATGTGTCTATTATACTAGATAGCATACAAGTCATGCAAATGTTGTTACTTTAGATGGATGAATGAAAGTGTGTCTTGTTTGATATCAGTGAGATCATATATTCTTAATTCTTAAGATGGCTTGAGTGAAATCTGTGTAAAATGCTTTGTATGATTATAATAATCTATAATGTTAAACTGTGGTCTCTTGTTCTCTGCTAGTGTTGGAGAGCAAGCAGATCATAGATAACGCCTGATTTATGATAAGAAGAAACGAGGTCCACCTCCTAAGATGATGCCATTGTCCAATTGGCCAGAATTCTCCAAAAGAGGTTGGACTAACTTTAAGTTAAAGACCCGTTCGGTTCGGAGAGCAGTTCAGTTTTCGTTTCGGTTCGGTTCAGTTCGGTTCGGTTTTGAATTAAGTTTGTGCCTCTCTCGACAAACAGCAAGAGAGTGTTCATGTTCGTACGCTTCTACATCGACCAGACCCAAATTAGACCAGCAGACAAACACAAACTCATCAAGATCGGAGTTTAAAACAGCTTCATTCAAGCCATCAAACTTTTCGTCTCATTTTTCTTTCTTTTTCTTAGTTGTATTTTATTTTCTCGTTAAAAGTCTCGTTCTAAGTTAAGTTTTGCTGTAAAGTCTCGTTTTAACGTTTCAACTACAAAACCAGCTTCCAACTTCAAAGACTTTCACTCATCGCCAACACCCCACGTGACTGGCCGTCCAAGATCTATCAGGCACACGAGGAGACCAGCCAAATAACGGACCCGGGAAACACCTTTGACGAAGCACCGCAAAAAGGAAACTCCCTGGCATAAGCAACGCAAAGACAAGCAAGTACTCCAGACTCGATCTGAACTGGTGCCTTTGTATGTAAATTGAATAACCTGTCTAAGAAACGAAGGGTTAAATTAATGCTTGGTGGTTCGTTCAGGTCATGTCTTACAAGTGCCTCTCACTCACTCTGAAAACCCACTCTTTCTCTCTCTTTCTCTCTCTTCCTCTGCGCCTCGTATGAATGTGTGTGTGTGATTGTGTTTAGACCTTAGTTTTATGTGTTTAGAATAATCAATAAAGTCTTGTTTATATTTTAAAGATAACTGTCTTGTGTTATGTGCTTACACATTTAATGACTTGTACTGTCGATCTAAAGTTACCTTGCTAATACATAGTGTTTCACTATAGATTGGATACTTATATCCGTTGCTAAGGTTAAACTTACGGCCCGTTCAAATGAACTCTAAACGAGTCATTTGCTCGGTTCCATAGTGATTCGCTTAAGATTCATTGCAAACCGATGAATCATTCCCTTTGAGCTAAATTGGCCTTCCGGCCCCCTTAAATACATTTTATGTATAATATTAATAACTATGTAGGTTCCTTACAGTTTATTTGGTGGAGGATGCGGGCAGTTCAACCTAAATTGTAAGCATATTATCAAGATTTATCTTTTCATTTTGTTTCGGATTCGAGATCCGAACCTCTGAGA
Organism: Chrosomus eos; assembly: GCA_036326025.1. Taxonomy (NCBI): domain Eukaryota; kingdom Metazoa; phylum Chordata; class Actinopteri; order Cypriniformes; family Leuciscidae; genus Chrosomus; species Chrosomus eos. The sequence goes on from JAZAVI010000029.1 coordinate 493,648, forward strand.
GTCTGTGTGTGACGTATGCAGCGCGCGCCGCGCGCGCCCCGTTTGAATGAGTGCTGCTGCTGTTGTCTGAGTGAAGCTCCCAGAGAAAGCTGAAAAGTCTAGTCTGCCGCCCTATTTGTTTTCTTGTTACATGTAGTAAATAAGATATGAAACCTCACACTACGATAAGGTAAGAATTGAGCGTGTTCCTCATTTCCAGAAATACCTCGTTATAGCTGATCGACGTCTGCGTGTTCCAGAGTCTTTCAGAAGGGCTATAACGTTATGTGTGTGTGTTTATATCAGTCAGAGAGCCGAACGAAATCAAACTGCAGTAATTAAAATAACCCGATAAGGACTAATATTCTCCTCACAGAGCGATGAGCGTGTTCCTCATCTAAGTTAGTCATAAGCCTTTTATTTATCTGATTCAGTGCGTGTTCCACTAATCCCCGTGATAAACAGCGAGGCTTAACTAATCTTATCTGTTTGTGTCCGTTCAAATAATTCTCGTGTAACATTGCACATGTCCGAGTGTAATTTGAATAGTGGTTATTTAAATTCATCAAGTAAAGCTTGACATCGAAACTGAACCAACACCCTGTTGTTTTATGTGCCTAGATAAACTTGCACAGAGACGACCCGCCGAGGTCGTCCTAATTACATCTATTATAACGCAAAGCTGTCGCTTGCTTAAAGTTAATATCACTCACAACAAACTGAGTGAAGCCCCACGTCGTAAACCCAGCTACGAGTGGTGTATCTTATTTAAATAGTGTGAAATGCGCCGACATTTCCCGTAATATGATCGATTGTTACTGTATGCATATGAACATTGTTAAAATGCTCCCATATTGCATGGAACTCTAACAAACTGTTTTCCAACTGTCTGCAATTCCCGGTTCGCCCACTAGCGTTCGCTTGGTCGCTATAGTTACGATCGTGACACGGAAGTCTTAGCCAACGCTTCCGGGTGAACTTTGACCCAACCCTCGGTGTAAACAAGCGCTAAGCTAGGCAGTAGCCTTGCACGGAGGCCTGTGCTAAAGCCTTTAGCATCAGTTACTGTTATCAATACTAGCCAATACTACAGTGTCTGTTGGAAAAACGTTAAAGTGATTTAACCGTTTAGACACCTCGACTTTTACACCTGTTGATCCTGTCTTCTTTTCCTTTTACCTCTCTCTTTTACTTTACCTATATTTTACTGGAAAAGGAAATATTGGTTTACAATTATTAATTACTTTACCTGCATGTTACTTGAAAAAGAAAATGCTGGTTTACTATTATTAATGGTCAATTTTGAATTTGATTTTAAAGAAAAGGTAATATTGGTTTACAATTATTAATTACTTTACCTGCATTTTACTTGAAAAAGAAAATGCTGGTTTATGATTATTAATTGTCAAATTTCGAATATGTTTTGAAGAACAAGGAAATATTAAAATAAAATTGAAATTATATTTTTCTATACGGGTCATTTCTAATGATTTCTAGATTTATTTGTAATAATTCTAATTTCATAATTTCATAATTTTTACATTTCTCGTTGAGATCTAATCACTTTAGGTGGATAAGTCTTTGAAACTTAAGAACTCTGAAAGTTAAAATTTGAAAGTTGTTCTTATTATTACAAAAATAGTGTTAGACTCAGACTTGCTCGTTATTGTCATTGCGTTTTATCCTTTCATCCTGTTGGTTATAAACTTAACCACTATATTTGATTAATTCATTTTCGGGACGCTTCAATAGGGGACATTACCAACTCCATACGAGTTTCAAATAAACCAGAGACAATCGTCTTTTACTAAAGTTTATTTGTGTGTTTAGTTGTTCCTCAACTATCAATTCTATACTCGTGGTAGACGTAAAGGTAGCGGGATCCAACCTCCTTGCTTCATTTCTTCCTCATCACGTCTTTCCTGTTCTGTCCTGTTTTATTCCATCTTATTCTTCACATTTGTAGGGCACAAAACCTGGAAGAACCATCAATCGACTCTAAAAGGAGACAAATATAATCTTTCCCAACCAACAGATTATTAGTTATTTGATTTTTAATCAAACCCTCTTTTGTTCTTCATACTCTCCCTGCATTTGTAAACGCAATTTAAACTTTGACATCTTATCCAAGATCAAGTAACAGAGACAAGTGCTGAGCAAACTCCGCCTTCACAGCATCCCTGCTGTAAACCCTGCTGTAAGCGATCGAACTAAAGGGTGTGGTGTCAATCCTGTCAAACTCAGAAAAGAGGTATCAGCAGTATTATTGTTGTATTTTTCATTGCAAACATAGGCAATAATATTGTTTACCTTTCTGGAAACAGATTTTCATTTATTAAAAAAAAAAACATTTATGAGAAATTAATACTTCCCCTAGTTAATAATTTTTTTTTTTTTTTTTTTTTCCTCATTGAAATTGGTTAACTTTTCTCTCTTTTTCCCTTACTCAGTTGAGCGAAGTCCTCACATCACGAGTTGAAACAAGCTTTTCAGTGATAGAAAATATTGAAAAAAAAAAAATATATATATTTTCTCCCATTGAAAAAAAAAAGTTTTTTTCATTTGAGATTTGTTTTAACCTTTTTCTTTTGTCTTTCCTTTACCCAGTTGAGTGATGAGATCTTCGCATCACTAGCCTCACTGTGCACACTTAGACTAACACTTAGTCATCGCAACACTTCACTATTGATGTACAATTACTGAACGACACTTAGCCGTTCAACCACATATAGGCTTATACACACAGATCTGTGTCAGTCTCTTCACCAAGCGTGCCAACATGTCGTGGACGACAAACCCCACTGCCCAACGGGAAGACGTGGACGCCTGGCTCAGAGGCATTACAGACTGCCTCACACCAAAGACAATTGAACTGTTATTATTTTTAATAATAATCATAATTCTGAGAAGATTCCTGACACATGATTCAAGCCAGAACCAAAACCAATTGGAACTAACCAAGATAACCTGTTCCTTAAGTAATGCCTTCACAGCCCAGCTGAAACTAAGCGACAGGCACATCACCCATCTTCAGGAGGAGCTGACACGTGCCCAAAGCCGCATAGACAAGCTTGAAGTGAAAGTCCAGGATGACTCCAAGACCACCGAGTTCCTGAGAGAGCTGATGCACACTCAACACTGCAAAGACCAGCTCAAAGGTGAAGCTCAAGACAAACTCAAAGTGTCTGACGAAGCGGAGCAAGAAACAAAGATACAAGTTGACAAGCTCCAAGAAGCCCTTGCAGTCACTGAACGTGACAAACAAGAGTCAAAGACTGTCCAGAAACACCTGGTGAACCAACTCCAGGCTGTTGAACATCAGCTAGAGAAAGCCAAAGCTGACATTGAAAGTAAGAACTCTAAAATCACTGCTCTGGAAGAACACCTGCAAAGGTGCAGCGTTGAACTGGACCACCTGATCCAACAGAGAGACGACGCCAACGACGAGCTCTACGCGGTCAGAGATGAACTCCAGCACATTTTCCAACAGAAACCAGAGCCAAGAAGGGAGAGACTTCCCTCAGCATCACCCCTGCTGAGCAGAACAGAGTCCTCCATCCGAGAACTGGCATACAGTGACAGAAGTGAATGGCCACAACCCAAAACGTCACCGGCCTTCACCACAGAACTGTTCACTGCCAACAAACGAAGAGAGCTCATCCAGGCAGACTCCAAAGCTGCACAGGGGATGACCTTCAAAGATCTCAACCAGCTGGTTAAGAATATCACTCAGTTCAACCCGAACTCCACAGAGGGTCTCGACATCCAGGCCTACCTCCGAGATATCGACTTCCACCTCGAGGTGAGACCCCATATGACTGACAGAGACATGTTTTACCTCCTCAGATCCACATCCAGTCCAGAGGTACGAAGCTTCCTAGACCGACAACCTGCTAATGTCAAGTCAAACTACCAGCTACTACGTGAGACACTGATTAAAGAATTTACAGGTCCAGAGTCAGAACACGGTGTGTTAATCGCCTTGGAAACCAAACAATGTCGACAAGAGACTCCGCAAGCCTATTATCACCGCTTTCGACAAGCCTACTTAGGTGCACATAACAAACCTGAACTTGAAGAGGATGTGAACTTCAAAACCCTCTTCCTGAGAAACCTGCACCCTGGTTTGAGTCATCATCTTGGCATCATGGCCTGCCCAGGCACAATGACAATTCAGCAGCTACGTGACCTGACACACAAGGCCTACATCAAACAAAAGATGTCCTCCAAGAAAGGTTTGAAAACATCCACAGTGTCAAACTCCATCAGCCAAGACACAAGCCTTGCACTGGAAGACACCCAGTGGCATGACAACACCACAGTCCTTCGTAAGGAGCACAGAGAAAGTGACTCCCATGCCGATGACTTCTACCACTCCAACCACATGGAAAAGTCATGGGACCCACCAGAAGGAAACAACTGGAATCAACGAGTGCATCCAAAAGCATTCTATGTGGGTAAGCGACAACGACACCCACCTCCGCACCACTCAGCCAAACACCACACTGAGTGTGCCCAAGAACACGACAGTCTCCCCTCAGAAGACATGGAGCAACTACTGAGGCAACTGCTCATCAAAGACAAGCTGAACACAGAAGACCAGTGATCACCTTGTACACCTTCCTGAGACAACCACCTGTTCCACAACAACCCAGAACAAAGTGGTCTCTCACAGTCAACCACTGACAAACACCCAGAGGTACCAGAAAACACCATCCTGGTTACCGATCACACCACAAGCTCCAAACTCAAGAACCATGTGTGTGCTACAGCAACGACAGTAAGCACAGAAGGTCAGAAAGTCTGTCACAACCAGAAGGCATCACAAGAGGAAGGCAACAAAGGAGACCACGTTTTGCACTACAGCTTCACGCATCCATGCCAAACCATCTCCCAATGTCTGCCAGAGAACTTCCTGCCTTACTGGACTGACCCCCAGCAGATCACAGAAGATCCCTTTCCAAACCAAAGATGCAGCAAGCCCATCAAAGCTAAGCCATCGAGCAAAGGGGGGAGCAAAACAGACTGAGACAGATCTGACATACCTACGGCATACATGCAGTACATGCACTACACTACACTGTACCACTAACATACACAAGTTAAACACAGCTACCAGGAAAACATCCAACAAACATGTTCTTCCCACAGGTAGACACTGAAATCGCAACACTGACTTAGCTATCCTTTCCATAGGAAACATGTAGCAATGCACCCAACAAGTATAACCCTCTCATTACATGGTGACACCTGACACTGCACAACAGTAGCCATACAGGAGTCACTCAACTGCTTTGTTTTGTTTTACCTCTTCCCTTTCTTCTTTTATTAGGTAAAATCCCTGTTACCCCATAAGGGTCAAGGTTACCATATAAGGATTGACGCACCACGCCTGATGTTTGCAAGTCACCTTAAAACGAATGTTAGCCTAGAGAACTCTCTGCATCATTCACATAAAAATTTGAAAGGTAAATTGGTCCAAACCTAGAACAATTTAGAAGAGAATAAAACGAACAAATCAATTTTAGTCACAAAGTTGATCAATCACCGTTTTAAAACAAACTAGAATTACGGTCCTAAAATTAAACTAAACTTTTTTTTTTTCTCAACATGATTTGACTATATTGAGAGAGTGAACCTGTTTTAGGCCTAGGTAATCTAATGCCCTGCACCAGTAAAGTGACCAGTCATGGGGGTGTTTGCCTTGTTGTTTGCTGTGTGTGTTTGCTTCTTCTGTTTCTCCAGCGTTCAATGATGTCTTCTCTCATCAACCCATCATCGATCGAAGGGGGGAAATATGTAGAGAATTTACTGATGAACCAAACACAAATTAATCTTTCTAATCTCTCATGGGCTTCATTAAAATGTGATTCAGCATTACGGATTTTAACACCACATTCCTAAGTCACAACACTGACGCCAGATAGTCTAGGCACCCCCTCCAGAGAAGGATTTTATGGCCCAAGGCCTCAGAGATAAGCCTAAAACAGGAAGAACGTTGCCAGAATGGTGAAAGGTCTGACCACCTTTGACCTCCCTCAGCATGACCACTGCTGAACATGACACCGAAAAGTAAAACAGACTTCCCTCTGCGTGAAGACTTTTGAATGACCTCATTGTTGAGACCTCTTAAAACCCACAGAGACAAGAGACTTCTCATATAAAAATGCATAAACTCATCCCAGAACAATTCTTGACGAACTTATAATCAAACATTGTTCCACTACCTAATCCTATATTGTAGCTATGTATGTGTCTATTATACTAGATAGCATACAAGTCATGCAAATGTTGTTACTTTAGATGGATGAATGAAAGTGTGTCTTGTTTGATATCAGTGAGATCATATATTCTTAATTCTTAAGATGGCTTGAGTGAAATCTGTGTAAAATGCTTTGTATGATTATAATAATCTATAATGTTAAACTGTGGTCTCTTGTTCTCTGCTAGTGTTGGAGAGCAAGCAGATCATAGATAACGCCTGATTTATGATAAGAAGAAACGAGGTCCACCTCCTAAGATGATGCCATTGTCCAATTGGCCAGAATTCTCCAAAAGAGGTTGGACTAACTTTAAGTTAAAGACCCGTTCGGTTCGGAGAGCAGTTCAGTTTTCGTTTCGGTTCGGTTCAGTTCGGTTCGGTTTTGAATTAAGTTTGTGCCTCTCTCGACAAACAGCAAGAGAGTGTTCATGTTCGTACGCTTCTACATCGACCAGACCCAAATTAGACCAGCAGACAAACACAAACTCATCAAGATCGGAGTTTAAAACAGCTTCATTCAAGCCATCAAACTTTTCGTCTCATTTTTCTTTCTTTTTCTTAGTTGTATTTTATTTTCTCGTTAAAAGTCTCGTTCTAAGTTAAGTTTTGCTGTAAAGTCTCGTTTTAACGTTTCAACTACAAAACCAGCTTCCAACTTCAAAGACTTTCACTCATCGCCAACACCCCACGTGACTGGCCGTCCAAGATCTATCAGGCACACGAGGAGACCAGCCAAATAACGGACCCGGGAAACACCTTTGACGAAGCACCGCAAAAAGGAAACTCCCTGGCATAAGCAACGCAAAGACAAGCAAGTACTCCAGACTCGATCTGAACTGGTGCCTTTGTATGTAAATTGAATAACCTGTCTAAGAAACGAAGGGTTAAATTAATGCTTGGTGGTTCGTTCAGGTCATGTCTTACAAGTGCCTCTCACTCACTCTGAAAACCCACTCTTTCTCTCTCTTTCTCTCTCTTCCTCTGCGCCTCGTATGAATGTGTGTGTGTGATTGTGTTTAGACCTTAGTTTTATGTGTTTAGAATAATCAATAAAGTCTTGTTTATATTTTAAAGATAACTGTCTTGTGTTATGTGCTTACACATTTAATGACTTGTACTGTCGATCTAAAGTTACCTTGCTAATACATAGTGTTTCACTATAGATTGGATACTTATATCCGTTGCTAAGGTTAAACTTACGGCCCGTTCAAATGAACTCTAAACGAGTCATTTGCTCGGTTCCATAGTGATTCGCTTAAGATTCATTGCAAACCGATGAATCATTCCCTTTGAGCTAAATTGGCCTTCCGGCCCCCTTAAATACATTTTATGTATAATATTAATAACTATGTAGGTTCCTTACAACTGTGTGCAGTACTTGTTGTCTGCCTAAATGAATTATAAATAAACATAAACTAGTAGGCTATTTGCAGTATATTAAATCGTTTTTGACCTAATTATTTTGCACTGAAATGAGTCTGACACGCGAGTCTGTCGGCTCTGACAGCAGCGCAGCATCACCTGCACCTGCGCAATATCATAGCCTATGATTTCCAAAAATAGTAGGCTACTATGTTGTCAACTAGTGATATCATCACAAGAACTGGTGAGGAATATGCAACATAATTTAGACAATTATTTTTGTCATATGTTATAATAAGTTATAACTGTCAGACACTATCATTTCAGCCGCTCTGCATGTCCTCGCACCGAGCTAGGCTGAACATGAGCTCAGCTTCGCGGCTGAGACACGAATAGACTATTAACTTAAAGCTTTTACTCTTGATGCTCAAAACTAACACACTGTCGGCACAGCGCAATTGCGCATATAGGCTCCAAATAAAAAATAAAAAGTTAGGTTATCACACTAAAACATTGAAATATGCACATTCTGATATGTTCATAGCCTACTCAAAACAGAAAGGGCAAGCTAACGCGGGCAAGCTAACGCAGACAAGTGAGCTTACCACTTTTAGATGATATGTCATGTTTGTCGTCGAGCTGTGGAAAACTGTTGCTTGCAAACTTTGCATTCGACCTTTTTCCCGTTATCAATTTTAACAAAATGCTCCACACTGAGGACTGACAATTAAACGCTCTCAAAATTAAATAAATAGTATTCAGCATCAAAGCTTCTATATTTATCGTTCTCTCTTGGTTTGGGCTAATCCAAAAAAGGTGAAAACAAGGGGGGTGTTCTGAAGACAGACTGTTACCTGTGAAACAAGGGTACTCTGAACCGCCCCCCCCCCCCTCTCCCCTGCAGTTAGTGCTTTCCACCTGATGAAATGAGCGCGCCTCAGCGCGGCAAAACTAATGAAATGAGCGCGTCTCAGCGCGGCAAAACTAATGAAATGAGCGCGTCTCAGCGCGGCAAAACTAATGAAATGAGCGCGCCTCAGCGCGGCAAAACTAATGAAATGAGCGCGTCTCAGCGCGGCAAAACTAATGAAATGAGCGCACCTCAGCGCGGCAAAACTGATGAAATGAGCGCACCTCAGCGCGGCAAAACTAATGAAATGAGCGCACCTCAGCGCGGCAAAACTAATGAAATGAGCGCACCTCAGCGCGGCAAAACTAATGAAATGAGCGCACCTCAGCGCGGCAAAACTAATGAAATGAGCGCACCTCAGCGCGGCAAAACTAATGAAATGAGCGCGTCTCAGCGCGGCAAAACTAATGAAATGAGCGCACCTCAGCGCGGCAAAACTAATGAAATGAGCGCACCTCAGCGCGGCAAAACTGATGAAATGAGCGCACCTCAGCGCGGCAAAACTAATGAAATGAGCGCACCTCAGCGCGGCAAAACTAATGAAATGAGCGCACCTCAGCGCGGCAAAACTGATGAAATGAGCGCGTCTCAGCGCGGCAAAACTAATGAAATGAGCGCACCTCAGCGCGGCAAAACTAATGAAATGAGCGCACCTCAGCGCGGCAAAACTAATGAAATGAGCGCACCTCAGCGCGGCAAAACTAATGAAATGAGCGCACCTCAGCGCGGCAAAACTAATGAAATGAGCGCACCTCAGCGCGGCAAAACTGATGAAATGAGCGCACCTCAGCGCGGCAAAACTAATGAAATGAGCGCACCTCAGCGCGGCAAAACTAATGAAATGAGCGCACCTCAGCGCGGCAAAACTAATGAAATGAGCGCACCTCAGCGCGGCAAAACTAATGAAATGAGCGCGTCTCAGCGCGGCAAAACTAATGAAATGAGCGCGTCTCAGCGCGGCAAAACTAATGAAATGAGCGCACCTCAGCGCGGCAAAACTAATGAAATGAGCGCACCTCAGCGCGGCAAAACTGATGAAATGAGCGCACCTCAGCGCGGCAAAACTGATGAAATGAGCGCACCTCAGCGCGGCAAAACTGATGAAATGAACGCGGCAAAAAATCGACCAATCAGAATTTGTCGAAACAGAACGTATCGACCAACTAATCGACTGGGACAATACAGCCCTAGCAATTATTCGCTTGATTTGGTCATGGGCCGACGCTACAATACGTTTAGAGCGCCCACTCCTGGATGAGATGGCAAACAATAATAAAAAATAAAAAAACGGTCTAATCATAGACTGTAAAAAATGCGCTAAACATGGCATTTTAAAAACCGGATAGTTTATTTATAGTTCGAATACGGATATTTCATGTCATGTTCGAATGCATATTCGAATATCGAATAAAAAGTGACAGCCCTAGATTGTGTCGAGACTTTGAAGTCACTATATGGAGAAAAATCCTGGAATATTTTCCTCAAAAATCTTAATTTCTTTTCGACTGGAGAAAGAAAGACATGAACATCTTGGATGACGTGTGGAGAGTAAATTATCAGGACATTTTAATTCTGAAATGAACTAATGGTTTAAGATTGAAGCATTGGTAATGCCTTAACAATAGCAGAACATCAAAAAAGGGCAAAAGTAGAGAGAGCTCACCTCATCATCCTCATTATCATCATCATCCTCATGCTGCTTAAACACACAGTGTTTATATGTGCTGAAGTGTTGAATAACACTGATAGAGATGTGCAGGTTCTGCTCTGTGTGAACACAAGTGACAGTCAATGATGATTCAACAACTGACTTTATGCAACAAATTTAAAAACAGTATTAATCACAGTTTAATATAAACAATCAACATTTCTGTACCTGACTGCCACTGACCCAGTGCCATATATCAGCTGGATGCAGATGTTCATGTCCAGCTGTTTTATCCTGTTCTTGAGTTCTTCAGCTGGAGAACAGCAGTGATGAACCGATATCAGCGGTTTAATTAAACGTGTAGACGCTTCTCTCACTGCTCTGTCCTTCTTTCTTCATTCTCTGAAACCTCTCGTTCATCACGGTTTATATTCTTCTCTCCTGTGTGTGCTTTCTCACTCTCACCTGGTCTCAGTCCTCTTGTTGTTTTCTGTCTTATCAGCTCCACACACAGATGAACGATGCAGAACTGCTATAGTTTTCTCTTCTGTCTCACTTCACAATGAGAAGAGCACGTAGACCAGAAGTCATTAACTCATCAGGTTTCCATGGAAGTGTCAAAAAATACAGGCGTATCAACTACAGACACAGCTGTCTTTTTGTTTTCTCCTTTCTCCCTCTTTAAATCTTTCTCGTTCAGACTCTGCTCTGATTCTCTCCTCTGCCTTCTTTCTCACTTTCTCAATCTCCTCTTGCACTTGTTTTTTCTGTTCTTCCTCTCTCTGTTTCCTCTCTTCATCTCTCTGTCTCTGCTCTTCTTCTTCTCGTCTGAATCTGAGAGCATCTTCATACATCTCATTACTGTAGGGTCCTCCTCCATTCTGCTCTATCATTGTGTCAATCTTCTTCAGTAGATCATTCACCTGATCTCTGTTATTCAAATATTTATTGTTGAAGATGTGAAATCTGCCTCCACACTGACCAACTAGATCTCTTAATATACTGTTCTCCTGAATGAGTTCCTCTACAGACTCTCTATACAGCTGATCTCCATGAGTGAAGAGAATGATGGAGTATTTTAACACCTCCTGACCAAACATCATCTCAATCATCTGAAGAATCTGCTGCTCATGTTCAGTGAATCTCATATTCACAGGAAACACAATGAGAAAAGCGTGCGGTCCAGGACTGGATAAATCAACACTTTTCGCTATCTCTGTCACGAACTCTTCAGGTTTCATCTGTGTGTCAAAGAATCCAGGAGTATTAACTACAGTCACAGATCTGCCTGACACAGTGGCGTGAGCAGCTGAACATTTACGGGTTACTGCATTCATTCTCATCGCAGTTATAAACCTCTTCTCTCCCAGTATTGTGTTTCCAGCTGCACTCTTCCCAACTCCACTTTTACCCAGAAGAACAATCCGTCTGGATGAGAGATTGGAGACTGGAGTGTCTGGTTCAATGTCTTTTAGTATTTTCCTCATCAGTGGATTCAGCTTCAGTGTATCTACACAATAAATAAAGAAATAAAATAAAATTAACACACTCATAAGTAGTGGGCGATGAGATCAGCTTCACAGGAGACGCCATCGAAAAACTCAAACTCCATTTAAAAAAAATGCTGTGCTATATCCAGTTGCCCACTGTTGTTTCACTGTGTCCTGTATGTAAAATTATTATTACCTTGTCTTTATTAGAAAACATATGATTACCAGTGCACACGAAATTACCAGATTACTGAGTGCCCTGTTACAGTGTTTACTTCCTTTTTATTCACATATTCATATAATTTAAAAAAATAAAACTTTTCCAAAAAAAAAAAAAAAAAAAAATCCAAAAAGGATTGCAGATTCAATACGTTGACATCTAAAGTATAAGCATGTTTATTTTAAAGAGTTGTTCCTCACTCTGTCTCTCTGTTTTAGCTTCCATCTCTGCTCTGATTCTCTCCTCTGCCTCCTTTCTCACTTTCTCCATCTCCTCTTGTACTCGTTTCTCCTCTTGTTGTTTTCTCTCTTCTTCCTCTCGTTTGAGTCTCTGAGCATCTTCATACATCTGATTACTGTAGGGTCCTCCTCCATTCTGCTCTATCATTGTGTCAATCTTCTTCAGTAGATCATTCACCTGATCTCTGTTATTCACATATTTATTGTTGAAGATGTGAAATCTGCCTCCACACTGACCAACTAGATCTCTTAATATACTGTTCTCCTGAATGAGTTCCTCTACAGACTCTCTATACAGCTGATCTCCATGAGTGAAGAGAATGATGGAGTATTTTAACACCTCCTGACCAAACAACATCTCAATCATCTGAAGAATCTGCTGCTCATGTTCAGTGAATCTCATATTCACAGGAAACACAATGAGAAAAGCGTGCGGTCCAGGACTGGATAAATCAACACTTTTCGCTATCTCTGTCACGAACTCTTCAGGTTTCATCTGTGTGTCAAAGAATCCAGGAGTATTAACTACAGTCACAGATCTGCCTGACACAGTGGCGTGAGCAGCTGAACATTTACGGGTTACTGCATTCATTCTCATCGCAGTTATAAACCTCTTCTCTCCCAGTATTGTGTTTCCAGCTGCACTCTTCCCAACTCCACTTTTACCCAGAAGAACAATCCGTCTGGATGAGAGATTGGAGACTGGAGTGTCTGGTTCAATGTCTTTTAGTATTTTCCTCATCAGTGGATTCAGCTTCAGTGTATCTACACAATAAATAAAGAAATAAAATAAAATTAACACACTCATAAGTAGTGGGCGATGAGATCAGCTTCACAGGAGACGCCATCGAAAAACTCAAACTCCTTCATTTAAAAAAATATGCTGTGCTATTATATCCAGTTGCCCACTGTTGTTTCACTGTGTCCTGTATGTAAAATTATTATTACCTTGTCTTTATTAGAAAACATATGATTACCAGTGCACACGAAATTACCAGATTACTGAGTGCCCTGTTACAGTGTTTACTTCCTTTTTATTCACATATTCATATAATTTAAAAAAATAAAAACTTTTCAAAAAAAAAAAAAAAAAAAAAAAAATCCAAAAAGGATTGCAGATTCAATACGTTGACATCTAAAGTATAAGCATGTTTATTTTAAAGAGTTGTTCCTCACTCTGTCTCTCTGTTTTAGCTTCCATCTCTGCTCTGATTCTCTCCTCTGCCTCCTTTCTCACTTTCTCCATCTCCTCTTGTACTCGTTTCTCCTCTTGTTGTTTTCTCTCTTCTTCCTCTCGTTTGAGTCTCTGAGCATCTTCATACATCTGATTACTGTAGGGTCCTCCTCCATTCTGCTCTATCATTGTGTCAATCTTCTTCAGTAGATCATTCACCTGATCTCTGTTATTCACATATTTATTGTTGAAGATGTGAAATCTGCCTCCACACTGACCAACTAGATCTCTTAATATACTGTTCTCCTGAATGAGTTCCTCTACAGACTCTCTATACAGCTGATCTCCATGAGTGAAGAGAATGATGGAGTATTTTAACACCTCCTGACCAAACAACATCTCAATCATCTGAAGAATCTGCTGCTCATGTTCAGTGAATCTGTTATTCACAGGAAACACAATGAGAAAAGCGTGCGGTCCAGGACTGGATATATAAGCACTTCTCGCTATTTCCATCATTATCTCCTCAGGTTTCATCAGTGTGTCGAATAATCCAGGAGTATCAACTACAGTCACAGATCTGCCTGACACAGTGGCGTGAGCTTCTGAACATTTACGGGTTACTGAACTCGTTCTCATCATAGAGTCAAACTCTCTCCGTCCCAGTATTGTGTTTCCAGCTGCACTCTTCCCAACACCACTTTCACCCAGAAGAAGAATCCGTCTGGGTGAGGGACTGGAGACTGGTATTTTCCTCATCAGTGGATTCAGCTTCAGTGTATCTACACAATAAATAAAATAAAATTAACACACTCATAAGTAGTGGGCGATGAGATCAGCTTCACAGGAGACGCCATCGAAAAACTCAAAATCCTTCATTTAAAAAAAATATGCTGTGCTATTATATCCAGTTGCCCACTGTTGTTTCACTGTGTCCTGTATGTAAAATTATTATTACCTTGTCTTTATTAGAAAACATATGATTACCAGTGCACACGAAATTACCAGATTACTGAGTGCCCTGTTACAGTGTTTACTTCCTTTTTATTCACATATTCATATAATTTAAAAAAATAAAAACTTTTCCAAAAAATTTTTTTTTTCAAAAAAAGGATTGCAGATTCAATAAGTTGACATCTAAAGTATAAGCATGTTTATTTTAAAGAGTTGTTTTCTAATTTATTAAATATTGATTAAAATAAACAAAGTATATATATATATATATATATATATATATATATATATATATATATATATATATGTTTAAAAATATTGGCTTTATATCGGCCATCCAGCTCTTTAAGATATCGGCATCGGCCATCAAAAAAACAATATCGGTCGACCACTACTCAAGAATATTGATTAAAATGTGTCCAGAATATTTAGTTAATATTGGTATAAAAGACTCACCCTGTATGTCAAAGTAAGGCTTAAGTATTTTTATAAGAAGCATTTTAACTTGTTGAATGTGTCCTCTCTTCTTGTTGTTGAACACATGATATCTCTGATCATATTTCTGAACGAGTTTCTTCAGTGGTTCAGTCTCATCGATGAACTCTTTTATAGTCATGTTTTCATCCTCCAGTTCGTCTCCTCTGGTGAAGAGAATCCAGGTTTTCTTCAAGCGTTTTTCTCCCAACAGCTCCTCAATCTTCTCCACAGTTTCTCTCTCTTTTTCAGTGAATCGGTCAGCTTTGATGACCAGCAGAAACACACAGCGACCTGATTCACATCTCTGAAGAACATTTTCATTTATCATCTGCTCAATCTCTTCTTCTCTCATGTGTGTGTTAAATAATCCTGGTGTGTCATAAACAGTGACTGTAATGCCACCAACAGATCCAGATACAACAGCAACATCTTGTGTGACAGAAGTGGAGCTTTTCTTTGATATGAAAGCTTGTCGTCCCAGTATTGTGTTTCCTGATGCACTCTTCCCCGCTCCTGCTCTTCCCAGCAAAACCAAATTCAGACCTGACACCCCTTCAGCCATTTTCAATATGTGACCTAAAACTAAAAAGTGCTGCAAGACAAAAAATGAACACATGATAGTGTTAGTCAGCAGACGGCCATGTTTTGTACTGTGTGTGTGTAACATAGCGCGCGCACGCACGGAAGGCAGAGAGGGAGAGAACAAGAGACATTGCGTGTGTCTCTCGTCTCACAGTAGGTTTTGCGCGCAGTATACCTAGCACACAAGCTGTAGCCAACAGCGTCAGCTCTAAATAGACGTCGATGCGTTTTTGACCGAAACACAGCAGGTATGACCGCAACAAACCTCAGTGTAATAAATAGCCTACTAATTCCCAGCTGGCTCGTCGTTTTGAGTTCGCAGAGACAGAGTCACGGGATGTTTCCTTTTAAGATGCTCGTTCATAGCAGTTGTGCTGCCATGGCATGGCATTTCAGCTTTGCATAATGAACAAAGCACCTTTCTGTTCAGCCTTAGTTTAAAGTATTCCCATATTTAATATTGTAAAATATTTAATGTTTGGGCAACTGATAAAAGAATTTAATTTGTTGGAATACACTTATTGCTTATGACTCAGACTTCACTCCAAATCAGTCTGATAACAGGTTTAAATTGCGGACAAATAAGGGAATAACCTCCTTTTGCACAATCATTGAGAAAGGTGAAATTTTAGGCTTTCAAGTATTAAAGGAAAGGTTTTTACTAGAAAATCAAGATTTTTATAGGTACCTTCAGGTTCGAAGTTATTATGATAAAAAAATAAAAGGAAAAATCAAAGACAATTTGAATCCACTAATAGACTTGCTTAAGACGACATACACAGCAGGTATTATAAGATAGTCTCTCAGATATACAAGAGTTTAATAAATATGAAAAAACACTCTACAAGTTACAACAAAGAGAAATGGTTGACAGAAAGTGGAATAATGTTTACTGATGAAGAGAGAGAGAGAGAGAGAGAGAGAGAGAGAGAGAGAGAGAGAGAGAGAGAGAGAGAGAGGAGAGAGAGAGAGAGAGAGAGAGAGAGAGAGAGAGAGAGAGAGAGAGAGAGAGAGAGAGAGAGAGAGAGAGAGAGAGAGAGAGAGAGAGAGAGAGAGAGAGAGAGAGAATCTCCTGGAGCTCTTGTGTGAAGAGCAGCTGGGTTCCCCCAGACACATCATCATCCAACGACCAACGACCTCCGAGCTCAGCAAGAGAGAGTAGCTACAGCTCTCATTAATGTGACAGAGAAGGCATCCTCCAACTTCCCCAACTCCAAAATCATCCTCTCCACCCTGTTACTGCGCTCAGATTTCCACCCAGACACCATCAGGCATATAAATGCTAGAGTATCCAGAGACTGTGCCCTAAAGCCCAACGTACACCTGGCTCAGCACCCCAGACTGAATCTCAGCAGCCTATACGACCATGTCCACCTCCACAGAAGGGCAGCCCCCATCTTTGCTAAAACCCTGAAGGACATCGCACTCAACCGCAGCGCCTTTATGGACACCCCATAGAGATACTGCAGGGACACTAGGGCTGTCACTTTTGAGAAAAATCACATTCGAACGGATATCGAATATCAAGCAATATATTCAAAAATATTCGAATATCTACGAGTAAAATTTAAAAGTTACATTTAGTATGCTCAAAGGTTACAAAAGTATGGTCGCTGAATTTAACTGCTTCATGAAGAGTTTTTCTTTTGCATGAAGAAACCGTTTGCCGGAGATGTGTTAAAAGATAGCGGAGTACATTCATGATTCATGATACACACATTTAGGGTTGTGCGATGTCTACCAATTTGGCATCAGACGATGTGTACAGTGAAAAATCGTGATGGATGATGATATCGGGAGGAGGGGCGGGGCTAATATTCAAAATTTGCACTTCAGCAATAAGCCCCGCAAAGCCGTGTTTTACAGTGGATTTAGAACAGCTAAGGGGCGTAGGCACAACGCGGAGATATTTTCCTCTACATCTCATCAGCAATTTTGATTTCGGCCCGCTCTGCAGCAGCTGACCACTGAGGAGCGAATGTACAGTGACGTGACAGAACTGCCAGATTCAGACTGTGCTTTCACGCTGTGGCTGGCGCTGAGCCAGAGATGGACGCATTCAGCGCTTGTCATATTATATTATATCACAACTATTCAGTGTTTCTAACCGTCCACATAATGTTTATTTTAGGTTTCAGACATTTAAATACATATAATTTATAGCAAAACAATACATTTATAGTTTGTAAAATACACAATGGTGTCTATGGAAGCAGCGATAACAACCCATTCAAATATATTTGCTGACGGATTTTATTCATATCAGACACACAGTGTAAGTAACTATAAAGTTAACTCTATTCTTCTCCCAGTTCACCGCCATGTATTTCGGGAGAAACTGATGAATTCACGTGCTATAATAAACCCAACAGACAGGAATCTCTGAACTGCGGCCCAAACAAACATGACGGCGCCCATCTCATGTTACAGATCAAAATCATTTATAAAGTTTTTTTAAACGGCAAAACAAACTCACTTAGTACACGTATTTGAGAATCGGAATAGAAGATAGTTGATGACATGGTAACCAGGTTTGTGTTAATATTTATAAATAAAAGCGCTAACGTTACATTTCATACAGTGCTATTTTGGCTGTGGTGAATCACGTGCCAAGCATGACGCGTCACCATGGAAACATGGGGGGGGGGGGAATCGCGATGCTGGCTTAACATCGTGATGTCTGTCAGCCATCACGATGGACGATGATATCGTCTATCGGCACAACCCCAATACCAGTATAATAATCCTCCTGGCGCCGGGTCTGGGTGAGTCATTTACTCTCTTACCTTTGTTCTTTGACACTTTAAGACCAGCCGTTGCTGACAGAGACGAGATCTGACCACACAGAGATTGATCTGACACGCGTCCCATTTTCTCGCAAATCTCTACGTTCATTTAATGCCGTAAGGATTTTCACAGTCCCAGACTAAAAACCGGCAGTCTTTAGGAATCTTACTGGAGTCTCGGCGCGCTCCCGTCGTCTCGATCGTTAAATGTGAGGTGATAATCTGCAGTCGGCAACCCGATTTATGCCAGTCTTTCTCTAGTCTTTCATATCAAACATGTTTGATATTATCGCAAGTCTTAGCGTAGTCATAGTGACGTAAAACAATCAACAACCAATAAAATCGTTCTCAGAAAACAGGAAGCCATCAGTCACAACAAAGAAACATGTCGACGGACGTGGAAACACAACGAGCGCCAAGTAGGCAAAAATGAACCATGGATAAAGAGGAGCGCCTTGTCGAGCTGTGGGCAGAGCAGCCGTGTCTTTTTGATGTAAACTGCCATTCATACCACGACAGAGTGGAAAAGAAAAGAAGTCTGTTATCTGGTTAAAATCCGGTTGCTCCCGAACCGTGCCGCGGTTCGCGTGAATGTGAAAGCAACACGGACTCGGGTGCGCACTTGTTCAGGAAATAAAGTAACCTGCGCATGCGTTTTAGCTTATTGTGATGTATTCAGTTAAATAAAACACTTGCAAGGGATGATAGTGTTGATGATTTACCTTGGATACGAGCGAGAGTGAGCCTGCAGTGTATTCGTGCATTGAGCGTGGGATCAGGGCAACAAATTTGGAAATCCACTGTCTCCTCAGAATAGTCCGTTTGCAAGCAGCAGAAGTCCACCTTATGTGACACACGCACAGTAAACCTGTATTGTTCACTCAACTGCACATAATAGCAGCGAATTAATCAAAGAAAAAAAAAACAATATTGACCCGCGTTTTGTTTTCTATCATGAAAACAGTTTGCACGTTTGCGATGACGTCATATGCACGCAAACGCACCAGGGTTCAAGTTGAGTGAAACCAGACCAACGCTGTGGGGGCGCCGGGAACAAACGCGCTCGGGCTCGGACCGCAGCAAACGAGCCCAGTGTAAAAGCCCCCTTAAATCACTGCTGAGCATGATGGGAGGAATTTGGTGGGAATAAAAAGCTAAAATAATCTAGTTGTAGTCTTGTAAATAGTGTCACTACAAGATTCAGTGTTTGTAAAATATTTAGTCTGAGACTAAAAACTGTGAACCCAAGTCTTTAGATGTGAGCTGATAATCTTATAAAGTCTTTTCTAAATCTTTTCAAAGTCTTTAGGTGTACGCCCAGCATAAGGCTTTATTTAAATAATTTAAGACTGCTCTTACGATGACACTCGACAAAACGGACATTTGACATAATGTGTGTGTTATGGTTTGTTCAAGCCCGAAAGAGAACTCGATACTTGCACGCGTCTTTTCTGTGGGTCGTGTGTGTGTGTGTGTGTGTGTGTGTGTGTAATAGGCAGGAATTACAGCGTGGTTTCTTTCGTCTTGTCTTTATCTTCCATTTTCAAAACAAGCTGGCTATATTGGCTATTATACGCTTGATTTGGTCATGGGCCTACGCTACAATACGTTTAGAGCGGCCGCTACTGGATGAGATGGCAAACAATAAATAAAAAGCAAATGATAGACTGTAAAAAATGCGCAAAACATGGCACTTTAAAAAACCGGATAGTTTATTTATTGTTCGATTTCGGATATTTCACGGCATATTCGAATATCGAATAAAAAGTGACAGCCCTAAGGGACACCCCCAAAACACCACCCCCTCAGCCCCACGACAGGCTCTGTGTTTCCCCTGGAAAACACCACATGACCAGGCCTGAAGCACCCTCGCCTTCTCATCCACATGATCATCATCAGCAGAAACAGCAGCAACACCCGGACAGACGGAGCTACGCTGAAGCAGCCGGCAGATCCCTGACCCACTGCAGCCGGCCAGCAGATCACTCATCGCCAGTCAGAGACCTCACACACATCCAGCACATGCTGACTCTGCATGTATACCAAAATAAATCCAAAGTCTTCGCTTGCTTTATTGACTTTGAGAAGGCTTTCGATTCGATCTGGCACGAAGGACTCTTTCTAAAACTACTGGAAAATGGGATTGGAGGGAAACATTTGATTTGATCAGCACCATGTATAAAAACAATACATGTGTAGGCTTGGGTATCGAGTATCGATTGGAACCGGGACTTGCTTTGCGATTTTCCCGGAATCGTTCAAAAGTTTAAATTTCGATTCCTAGTTTTGATTCACAGTCCGCCGACCGGAAGAAGAAACCGCTGAACACCAATGAAGAAGCGTCCACTAGAAGTGTTGGCATAACCGAGCGAAGTAACTCGAGAGTCGTCCTATGCTGCGTTCACTCCAGACGCGAATAGCGCGTCAAATTCGCGCCTACCGCGTCTAGTTATACGCTTGAACACTTTGAATCCATTCGCGCGTCAAGAGCGAAATGACGTGCGTAAAAAAGGAATATTCGCGTCTATATAAACGGACATTATAAACTGAAAAGCGGGCCTGTCCCCATTCGTGCCGCAGGAATTGTTTACGCGCGTAACGCGTCTTTGCATTGAATTAACATTGAAATCACTCGCGCCAGACGCTCTATTCGCATCTGGTGTGAACGCAGCATCAAAGCAAGGCATGGATATGTTCCAAAAGTGCTCTCGACGGCGTTCAGAGCACAGGTTATTTCGCTGGTTGCTCTCTCCTTGCCAGATGACAAAGGTTTTACAAGTTGTTTGTTTATTTGCTATTCTGCACCAGGTTAGCCTATCAGTGGAAGCACAGTAACATGTTTAAGTACCTGAAGCATCATACATCATGTGTAAATGTGCTTTCATGAGGTTTTCAAAAATAAAGCTCTCTTGAGGAAAGTGTACCCCTGTAAAAATATATTCATAATTTATAATATTTATATTCAAGTTCATAGATTTGATATTTATATTGTAGTTGAAAACAGCCCTGTGAGAAATTCATAGTAAAGTTCATAAAAAGTAAAAGGTTAAAAGTTAAATTAAAATTGATGGAGAAGGTCAGACTATTTCCTTCAGAAAGACCGTTGGTTAGCTAGCTCATTTAAAAT
>JAZAVI010000029.1:519857-522357 GCA_036326025.1 Chrosomus eos
AGTTAGCGCGGTGGTTCCTGCGCATCCCGGCAACGTCAGTCCCATCAGAGCGGGTGTTTTCAGCGGCTGGACTGAAGCCTTGTTTACACTCGACGCGTCCGCCCGAGCGCGAAGGTGAGCGCGGCAAAAATTATGTCATTGTGGTGTTCGGTGTTTCAGAGGAGAGCACGTCGAGTATAAACGCCTCGTCCGTTTGGGGAGGTGCGCGAGCACTCTGCGGAGACTCGCGCTGAAGAGCCAGGCGAAAATGTTAACAAGGCTTGACGGTCACCAGGTTGCGGTCGCGTCTGACCCCAGATCATGTCATCAACATGCTTTCTCAACAAAAATCAGTAGACTGGTGTAGAAGTTGTATGTGAGTTACTAGTTATTTTTTATGAGGCTTTGTTTAGTAGCCTAGGCTAATTGGTTGTTAGGTAGGCTAATCTCTCTCACCCTTTCTCGACTCCGTGCCTTGGATAGTTTTGAGTTACATTTTGACAAAACCTGTCAGATCTAAGTATTATTATGTTTTCGGTTAAGTTATTGTTTAACATGATTTTTTTTATTATTTATTATTTTGGAACAAACGAGGGTCTCTGACGCCAACTCGCAGCTGCAGGTTCCGTTGCGTTAGAGCACCGCATCATTTATTTATAGGCTACATCAATTTTAGCCTAACTGAACGTCCAGTTTAACTGCCACAAGTTGATCATCTTGTAATAAAGATCTAATCGAGAAAAACACACTGTATTTTTGTATTTTCATTGCATTTTTAGGCTAATTTATAAAAAGTTAAATAATGAATGAATTTGAAATAAAAATATTAATGATTAATCGATAGTCGATCGTTAATTCTCCCGACGATCGACTAAGAAATTTAATCGAATGCCCATCCTAACGTAAAGTGACAGCCCTAGTGTGTAGTCTGGCTGTAGAGAGAGGACGGCACAGGCAGAGATGGCAGCCGAGAGAGCAGAGACTGTGTTCTGTCTGTGTGTGTGTGTTTGTGTGTGTGTGTGTGTGTACAGTCTGGCTGTAGAGAGAGGACGGCACAGACAGAGATGGCAGCCGAGAGAGCAGAGACTGTGTTCTGTCTGTGTGTGTGTGTGTGTGTGTGTGTGTGTGTGTGTGTGTAGTCTGGCTGTAGAGAGAGGACGGCACAGGCAGAGATGGCAGCCGAGAGAGCAGAGACTGTGTTCTGTCTGTCTGTGTGTGTGTGTGTGTGTGTGTGTAGTCTGGCTGTAGAGAGAGGACGGCACAGGCAGAGATGGCAGCCGAGAGAGCAGAGACTGTGTTCTGTCTGTCTGTCTGTGTGTGTGTGTGTGTGTGTGTGTGTGTGTGTGTGTGTGTGTGTGTGTGTGTGTGTGTGTGTGTGTGTGTGTGTGTAGTCTGGCTGTAGAGAGAGGACGGCACAGGCAGAGATGGCAGCCGAGAGAGCAGAGACTGTGTTCTGTCTGTCTGTCTGTGTGTGTGTGTGTGTGTGTGTGTGTGTGTGTGGTGTGTGTGTGTGTGTGTGTGTGTGTGTGTGTGTAGTCTGCTGTTACAGTAGAGGACGGTCACGCAGAGAGCGAGCCGAGAGAGGCAAATTTGTCTTGTGGTGTTCGGTGTTTCAGAGGAGGAGTGTGTTTAGTGTGTTTGGTGAGTGTGTGTAGACTCTGCAGGAGAGTGAAGACGGCAAAGACAAGATGGCACGTGGCGGTCTGACAGAGTCATAACTGTGTTCTACATCGTACTGGTGTGAGTTGTATGTGGTGTTAGTTATTTTGTTGTGAGGTTTGTGTTGTGTAGGTAATTGGCTGTTAGGAGGTACTCTCACATGACAAGATGCAGCCGATGATGAGCAGAACTGTTCGTCTGTTTTGTTTCTGTTGTTCATGTGTGTGTGTGTGTAGTGTGTGTTGTTTATCTGCGACAGAGAGGACGGCACAGCAGATGCAGTCCGATGGCCGTTTTAGGCGTTTTTTTGTGGTTTTTTGTACTGCGTAGTAACGGCACAGGCAGAATGGATCCGAGAAAGAACTGTTTCTGTATTTCTTGTTTTGGTTTTTAGTTTATGTGTTTGTATATCATGTTAAGAAGCGATCGAATTGCCCGAGAGAGCAGAATTTTCGATGCTCCCTAATGTTAGTGAGTGTGTGTAGCTGGCTGTGAGAGACGCGGTGAGAGAGGATGTCGTCGTGTGTGTGTTTGTGTGTGTGTGTGTGTGTATCTGTGTAGAGAGAGGACGCACAGGCAGAGATGGCAGCCGAGAGAGCAGAGACGGACTGTGTTTTTGTTGTGTGTGTGTGTGTGTGTGTGTGTGTGTTGTGTGTGTGTAAGTGTGGTGTAGGAGAGAGGGACGCACAGAAGATAGCCGAGAGCAGAGACTGTGTTCTGTTGTTGTGGTTGGTGTGTGTGGTGTGTTGTAGTCTGGCTGTAGAGAGAGGACGCACAGGCAGAGATGGCAGCCGAGAGAGCAAGACTGTGTTCTATCTGTCTGTGTGTGTGTGTTGTGGGTGTGTGGTTGTGTGTGTGTGTG
>JAZAVI010000029.1:524857-532357 GCA_036326025.1 Chrosomus eos
GTGTGTGTGTGTGTGTGTGTAGGAGCCACATTTAATTTTTTGTTTTTTGTGCATTTTGTGAGGGTGCACCCCCTTTAGGTGGTAACTGGTGTCACCCAATCTGGATAAAAGAGATGTCACCTGCGCATGATAGGGGGAGAGCAGGCCGCAGAGATACCGTTCTTGACCTCGCCCGCTCAAACACCTGCCAGACACGCTGCTCTCGTGCTGACATTGTCTTGCAATTTAAGTCTTATCATTTTTGCATCTCATTGCATCTTTTTGTTTGTATTTTATTTATTTTTTGTAATAAAAAACCGGCATATTCTCAGACAAAACCATCTCGTTGGATTATTGGGTGCGAGTCAAAACACTGTGAATTACCTGCCTTCTCAACTCTGGGAAAAAATGTATAAAGCTACAGGAAAAGCCAGAATCCATTTTTTATTATGGCCAGTACAATAGTCAAGAACGACTGCGATATGGGATTATTTTTGACAACTTTGGAACTTGGACCAGGAAGAAAGCGTTGCACTGCGCGTTAGAAGGAAAAAGGACCTCGGCGTGCACGCGAAAGTGGGACAAAGGAATTGGAATCACTTCTTTGAGGGTATGTACGGCGAAATACCAGACAATTAAGAACTTTTTCGTTGGACAAAAATCACGGGATTGTTTTAAAAGAAGTTTTGTTCGTGTTTTTGAAGAAGATTTTTTGTAAGTATCGAATTTTGTAATTCATTGAAGGCCAAACTATTGAAGCGGCAAATCAGTTTATTGTTTAAGTTTGAAAGGAAAATACGTGTATTGGACATTGAATTACCTTTAAAAAAAAAAAAAAAAAAAAACTGATTTTTTGAGACTTTTTGGAACTTTATATTTTGAACAATGAACGAACAATTACTTGAATCAGAGACACTTGTTGCAAGTAGGTCTATGGAGGACGAAGCCGTGACTCGTATGCGGAAAGCAAGGCAAGGAAAACTGTCTCACATTACCAGGAGAATTAACTTTGTGATTGACTTAATGACAGACAGTGAATGTATTGATGATGTTAAACTAAATATGACAAAGTTTAATGAGTTTTTTGAAGAATTCAAAGCCTTGCATGCATCATTTGCGGATATGCTTGATGAAACCGCACGCATAGAAGACGAAGAAAATTGGTATAGACCGAAGCTCGCAGATATTGTTGCTTTCATTGATAGAGTGTATGAATGGATTAAGTCTGTCGAAAACTCTAGCTCCCCTGGCGCAATTGAAGTGACTTCGTCTGCCAATGAAGCACATGCACCTGCCCCATTAGTTCCCGACAAAGCCCAGGCAGAGTCGGATTTTGTAGATGCGCAGTCCCATGGGTCCAGCGCTTCATCTGGCAGGTCTCGCGCATCCACTCGATCATTGCGCATCAATGCAGAGGCAGACCGAGAAGCTTTACTGGTCGAAGCGTCAAAACTGCAGCAAAAGCATGCACTTGAGGAGCAGGAATTATTGCTGCGCAAGCAAAGGGAAGCACTTGAGCTTAGTGTAAAATTGGACGCATCAAATGCAAAAATTAACTATTTAAAGGCTGCTGAAAGGAACACACATGGTCCCATTCCTTTTGATTTCGACACAGCTCATACATCAATGGATAGAGGAGCATCACAAACTACACACATAGAAGAGCTAGAAAGTACAATTTCTTTTCTGGAAACCCCTTCAGTGAAATCCAAAGCAAACACTGTTCATGTTAATGTTCCTCTGCTTAACCCAGATCACAGCATGCCTACATCACCCAATAGGCCCATCAGCAGTGATTGGTTGTACGCCACACAGCTGCAGTACACCACACTGCCTAGTCTCCCCTTTGGAGGTGATTCAAACATATCCTCAGTTCAAATTCAGCCAGCTGTTGGTTTAGCTCAAGATGCTCTGCCTACCCAGTTCACCACTCAGTCATCCACAACTGAAACTCAGCCTCAGCTACAAGCGCCACTGCAGCCTCAGTCTTATCAACTGCCTCAAGCTCATCTGCAGCCAAAACCTCTGCAGCCTCAGCTTCGACCACAGCAGGCCTTTCAGCCTCAACCGCTGCAGCCACAGCCACCGCAGGCTAGGCCCCAGCTACCAGCTCATCTGCAGCCAAAACCTCTGCAGCCTCAGCTTCGACCACAGCAGGCCTTTCAGCCTCAACCGCTGCTGCCACAGCCACCGCAGGATAGGCCGCAGCTACCAGCTCATCTGCAGCCACAGCCACTGCAGCCTCAACTCCAACTACAACAACTGCCACAGCCACCGCAAGCTAGGCCCCAGCTACCAGCTCATCTGCAGCCACAGCCACTGCAGCCTCAACTCCAACTACAACAACTGCCACAGCCACCGCAGGCTAGGCCCCAGCTACCAGCTCATCTGCAGCCACAGCCACAGCCACTGCAGCCTCAACTCCAACTACAACAACTGCCCCACACCACGGCAGGCTCAGCTTCAGCCCCCACTGTGGCCTCAGTCACAGCCTCAGCTTCAACTGCAGCCGCAGCCTCAGTCCCCAGCATGGCCTCAGCTTCAACTGCAGTCTCAATGGCCACCTCGGCAACCGCCACAGTTTCAGCTTCAGCCTCAGGCTCAAACACCCTCTACAGGTACGCCCAGCTCGCTGCATGACAGCCATATGATCAAAGTGTTGGAAAATCAAAATGAACTGACCAGACTGCTCATGAAGCAACAGTTGTCATCTACCTTACCACAAGGCAGCATTCCGGTCTTTGATGGTGAGGTCCTTGAATATAAGTCATTTATTCATAGCTTTGAAAACATGATTGAAAACAAAACTGACAACCAAAGAGATCGTTTACAATTTCTCATAAAGTACACAAAGGGACAAGCTCAGCGGCTAGTTAAAAGTTGTGAATATATGGAACCATATAGAGGATATCAAAAGGCACTAAAACTATTGAAAGAAAACTTTGGCAATGAGTACAAGATCTCTTGCGCCTACTTAGAAAAGGCCCTATCATGGCCTCAGATTAAACCACAGGATACCAAGTCCCTGCAGGAGTACTCCATGTTCCTGAGGAGCTGCTGCAATGCAATGGAGGAGATGTCATATATGGAGGAACTGGACACGATATCCACCATGAAAAGCATTGCTGTGAAGTTGCCCTACAAACTCAGGGAAAAATGGCGCAACAAGGCATTTGAGCTACAGCAACAACGCCAAGGCAGGGTAAGAATTGTCGACTTCGTCTCTTTTATGGAAAAACAAGCTCTCATAGCAGGTGACCCCATGTTTGGAGATCTCCAAGATCAGTCAGCTGTTAAAGGAAAGGCGAAAGCTCCTGTTAAAATACGGCCCTCCAAGTGCTCTGGCAGCATCTATGTGACTAGTGTGGCCCCTGCCACAGGAGCAAATGCCGACCCATCGTGTCTCTTTTGCAGCTCCAAACATGCACTAGACTTATGCCAAAAGTTCATGAGGAAGGCCCATAGAGACAAGCTAAGCTTTTTGAAAACTAAGGGGATCTGCTATGGATGTCTCTGCCCAGGGCACATTAGCAAGGATTGCAGTAGGCGTCTTACCTGCAACGTGTGCAAGCGAAATCATCCCAGCATCCTCCACATTGCAACCAAGGAAACAGACAGTCCATCTGTTGTTAGCGTAGCAAAGTCTTGTGCTCATATAGGGGCCGGAGACCATGAGAGCGTTCTCTCCATTGTACCAGTGAATGTCAAGGCAGCAAAGGGCAGCCATGTCATACAAACGTACGCTCTGCTGGATCCTGGGTCTTCTGCCACTTTCTGCTCAGAGGAGCTCATGACGCGTCTCAATCTGAGAGGAAAGAGAACACACATACTTCTGCGCACCATGAATCAGGAAACCTCAGTCTCAGCGCATGTTATATCAGGGTTGGAGATTTCAGCATTGGACAGCGACACATTCTTCCATCTTCCTGACACCTTGACCCAAAAGAACATGCCAGTAACCAATAGCAGCATCCCCAAGCAAAGTGACCTGGCGCGTTGGGCGTACTTAGGTAAGGTCACAATTCCCTTCATTTGTTCAAAGGTGGAACTGTTGATCGGCACGAATGCTCCACACCTACTTGAACCGTGGGAGGTAATAAATAGCCAAAATGGAGGTCCTTACGCAGTTAGATCAGTTTTAGGGTGGATGGTTAATGGGCCATTAAGAAGTGCTGCTGGTGTTGGAGGAAGTGTGACCGTCAATAGGATCTCCGTTGCGAATCTGGAAAAGCTGCTAATCTCGCAGTACAACCAGGACTTCCAGGAAAATGCAGCGGAGGAAAAGGCTGAAATGTCTGTTGAGGACAAGATATTCCTACACAAGGCGAAGGAGGCAGTACTGGAAAATGGTCACTACAGTCTGAGACTGCCTTTCAGGAAAGCAAATGTGCACATGCCAAGCAATAGGCAAATGGCAGAACAGCGTCTGTACAGCCTAAAAAGGAAAATGTCAAAGAATCAGCAGTTCAAGCAGGAATACACGGCATTTCTCGCTGACATCTTTGAGAACAACTACGCTGAGGAAGTTCCACAAGAGGAACTTGTGCAGCCACCAGGAACAACCTGGTTCTTGCCACACCACGGGGTTTACCACCCTAAGAAGAAAAAACTCAGAGTAGTGTTCGACTGTGCTGCGTCATTCCAAGGTGTGTCACTCAACACTGAACTGCTGCAGGGTCCAGACCTCACCAACTCTCTCCTTGGAGTCATCATGAGGTTTCGCAAAGAGCCCATTGGAATCATGGCTGACGTCAAATCAATGTTCCACCAGGTCAGAGTGGCAAAGTCTGATGTTGACTACCTGCGATTCCTTTGGTGGCCACAAGGTGACACCAGCCAGACCCCAAAGGAACACCGTATGCTTGTGCACATCTTTGGCGCTGTATCTTCCCCGAGTATTGCAACCTATGCTCTCCAAAAGACTGCCACTGACAATGAAAGCTGTTTTCCCCCTCAGGTAGCAAAGACCATCAGGCACAACTTTTACGTCGACGACTGTGCCAAGTCAGTGTCCAGAGAGTCTGATGCCATTCAGTTGGTAAAAGATCTCACTATATTGTGCAGCAAAGGTGGATTCCAGTTAACACAGTGGGTGAGCAATAGTCGTGCCGTGCTATCATCCATTCCCAAGGAGCACAGAGCCAAAGACCTTAAGTCACTTGATCTTGACAAAGACAGCCTGCCAGTTGAAAGAGCATTGGGACTGCAATGGTGTGTAGATTCAGATAGCTTCAAGTTTAACATCAACCTAAGCCAAAAGCCACATACACGCAGAGGCATACTGTCTGTTGTCAGCTCTGTTTTTGACCCTCTTGGCTTTCTTGCCCCTCTCGTTCTGCCTGCCAAGCAGTTGCTACAGGAGCTCTGTCAGGCGGGCTTTGGATGGGATGAGCCTGTGCCACAGGCCATATCAAAGCGATGGATGGAATGGAACAACAGCTTGGAGATGATCAAAGGCTTCAGTGTGCAGCGATGTCTGAAGCCAGAGGGCTTTGGAGTAGCCAGGTGTGCCGAACTGCATCATTTTGCAGACGCTAGTGAGAGTGGCTATGGCTCTGTGAGCTACATCAGACAGGTGAACCAGAAAGATGTAGTGCATGTCACCTTTGTACTTGGCAAGACTAGAGTGCTCCCTTTGAAAAACATCTCAGTGCCAAGACTGGAGCTGGCGGCCTCTACTCTGTCAGTCAAAGTGGACAGAATGCTGAGGAAAGAATTGCACCTTGACTTAGAGCCCTCGGTTTTCTGGACAGATAGCCAAACGGTGCTTAAATACATCGCCAATGATCAAGCCAGGTTTAAAACCTATGTGGCAAACAGGGTTTCATTCATTCGAGACAACACAGAGCTGTCACAGTGGAGGTATGTAGGCAGCAAAGACAACCCTGCCGACGACTCATCCAGAGGGTTGAATGCCAAAAGGTTCATGGAGCAGAGGAGATGGATTCATGCTCCAGAATTTCTATGGAAACCAGAGGAAAATTGGCCAGTAGTGCAGGCACTGGGCCCCATGCTTCAAGATGATCCAGAGGTTAAGAGAACCGCTACTGTGTTCACAACCATGGTGAAATCTAGAACCCCTACTGATCAGCTTATTTTGCATTTCTCAAACTGGATCAGCCTTTTAAAGGCTGTAGCTTGGTATCTCAAGCTGAAGAGAAATTTGATGAGGAAAATTAAAAAGGGAAAAGAGTTTGCCCCACTCACCCGCTCCGACAGGTCACAGTCAAGCCAAAAGGTGGTAGACTTAAAGCCCCATGTTGAACAGTACCTAACTGTGACAGATCTAGCAGATGCAGAAAGAGCAGTTGTCATTTACAGTCAGAGACAAGTTTTCTCTCTTGAATTCTCAACATTGCAGATGACACCTCCCAGAGTATCCAACAGCAGTAGGCTTTGCAGACTCGATCCTGTGCTGGATGATGGCCTCCTGAGGGTAGGTGGCAGACTACACAGATCTGCAATGCCAGATGATACTAAACACCCCTGCATCTTACCCACAGATTCACACATCTCAGTGCTGTTGTTGCAACATATTCATGAACGCAGTGGACACAGTGGTAGAAACCACATGCTCTCGGAACTTCACAAGAAGTACTGGATTAAAAAGGGCAACTCCGTAGCTAGGAAGGTGCTCACCAAATGCGTCACCTGTCGTCGTGTGAGAGGCAAAGTAGGTCAGCAAAAAATGGCAGACCTGCCACTGGAAAGAGTCCTACCTGACCTTCCACCCTTTACCAATGTAGGACTGGACTACTTTGGTCCAATTGAGGTGAGACGAGGGAGGAGCACCATCAAAAGGTATGGAGTCATCTTCACTTGCATGTCTAGTAGAGCAGTACATTTGGAAATGGCTTATACTTTGGATACGGATTCATGCATTCATGCCTTGAGAAGATTTGTGTGCAGGAGAGGCCAAGTCAAGCACATCAGGTCTGACAACGGGACGAACTTGGTGGGTGCGCATGCAGAGCTGAAGAGGGCCCTGATGTCTCTCAATCAGAAGAAGATTCAAGACGCCCTGCTTCCTGATGGCATTGCATGGAGTTTTAACCCACCGGCTGCATCACACCATGGCGGGGTCTGGGAAAGACTCATTCGATCCGTCCGGCAGGTACTCAACTCCACTCTGCATCCGCAAACCACGGACGATGAAGGCCTTCAAACCCTGTTCTGTGAGGTGGAGGCAATTCTGAACAGCCGCCCCCTCACCACTGTGTCCTCAGACCCCCATGACCTGGAACCGCTGACCCCCAATCATCTCCTTTTGATGAAGACCATGCCAACGCTGCCCCTGGAGTCTTTCAGAAG
Organism: Chrosomus eos; assembly: GCA_036326025.1. Lineage (NCBI taxonomy): Eukaryota > Metazoa > Chordata > Actinopteri > Cypriniformes > Leuciscidae > Chrosomus > Chrosomus eos. The sequence continues at coordinate 532,148 of JAZAVI010000029.1, forward strand.
TCCGACATCTACGCCAAGCGGCGCTGGAAACAGGTCCAGTACTTGGCTGATCTCTTCTGGCTCCGATGGACGAAAGAATATCTTCTCCTGCTTCAAGAGAGGCAGAAATGGACAGGCGTGAAGAAGAACTTCAACATCGGAGACCTCGTTCTGGTGGTCGATCCAACTGCTCCACGAGGGTCCTGGCCATTAGGAAGAGTCTTGGAGACG